>APFE030077944.1:21655-60843 GCA_000404065.3 Pinus taeda | reverse complement strand
TGTCAGCAGTATGTCGCTCTTGAACATGGCACTTGTCTGCATTCATGTCTGGGTGGGGATATCTCATCTCATTTTTCGCTTGCCTCCATGGGTTTGGGTGATCCTATTTAACCTCTCGTCTGCTCATTGCCTTGTCACCATAACCTTTGATCATTTGACATTAAATACTGCCAAGTCCACTGTCGTGCTGCCGATATGTTCAAGAGAAGTTGACCTCTGCGAAATAATCAACCTCCCTTTGATAACTCATATAATCCTGATTCACAACAACCTTATCTTCCTCTGTCTCGTGTCGATGACGTGGGAAACACTATGGCCCACCTTCGATCAAGGTGGCTTCCTGTCGACTTCAGCTCATTATCCAGGAAGTTGACCTAGAGACTCCCTTCAGGTGCCTTGGAGCCTGCATGCCTCAATGGCAGGTTCTTCGTGTTCGACGTGAGGTTTTCATCATTGGCCTTCGATTGTACCTATAGTACCTCTAGGGCCATTGTCATTATTGGTGGTACCTCTCGCGTCTGTTAATAGTTTTCATCATTGTCCGGTAATCAGACGATGTTCCTGCATGTTTGACTTCGACTCCCATATTCGCATGCTTGAACTTGTACTTTGTTCGGGTCAAGATGGAGCGCAAGACCCTGGATTTTGTCTGTGGAAATCCAGGTTGCGATTTTTTGGATTATTATGATCATTACATAACTCATTCACTGGATGGTTGCGACCATACCTGATTCTACTTATCAAACCTTACTGGATGGTTGCGCCCATACCTTGGATCCATATTTTTATGTACTCTGTTATGGATGGCTGCGCCCATACCACATACATCATGTACTTGAGATATCAGTTGTATTTCTTTATGCAGGTTCTCCAGTGGCAGAGTTTTTAGTTGGCCATGTTCTTGTAAAGCATTTCACCCCTCTCTCTCTCTCAAGCCTCATGCTTTAGGGGGCATCTGTTACACAGTAATTTGTCACCGTCCCCGTTACCCCTTCACCCGCACATTGGAGGACTTATTCCGGGACCTGTGAGAAGTGACATAACCTGAAAACACTTGCATTGTATCCCCTTGAGTATGTACTTCATATGCCCTGAAGACACCTTCTGCAAAATACCCATAAAAATAGCCCTTTTTCCATTGGCGTTGTTCCACAGTGTATCTCTCGTGCCAATGGGGGAAATCCTCCAAAGAGGGCATGCCAGCTGGTGCTCTGTCTCAGAGTCGCACTCGCGCCAACCCAGTTGGGTAAAGTTTTTAACAAACAAACTTTTGAAGGTTCTTCCTGACCTATTCATGAACTGATTCCAGTTTGAGTTCGTTCAGTTGGGCTTCGAATCTCCATAGGAAGGAACTAGTTCTCCACCTCTCATGGAAGCTTCCTAATGATAAGGACAATACCATGAATCTTGTGGATGATCCTATCTCCTTCTCCTCTCTCTATATAAGCTTGTCCTTTTGCCTTTGACAAGCTAGTTAGTAATTCTACTCTTCAAGCTCCAAATTCTAAGTCCCAAAGTCTGAGATTGTAACTCATGCTACAGAGGCCTTGCCTCATCCCCATAAAGTATATCTTTTAATGAGGAGAATCCTTGTCCAAGTAACCAAGGAGAGAGAGGCTTGTTCCCCATTCCCAACAAGCTTTGCAAGGCATGTGTTGCTAATCACGTAGCCAAAGGAGGATTTGACGTCAGAACATGGTTGTATTCTTCTTTGTTTATCAATAATAATAGACGACTATCATTATGGTTCCACTCTTATTGTATTTATAATGATGTTTGAGTTATATCCTTTCTGACTGATATATAGTTTCATTTCTTGGATTTTATGCTTGTATTTGTGTTGTTCTTTGCATGTGCAGGTGTTCGTTCACGAGGATTGTGGGGATTGTGACCAGCTGAAGCGAAAGAACGGGAGTGAAGACTCTACTACAAATACTAGCGTTGTATTCGAGGTAGGCCCTCATCACCGGTCTTTAATTTGCAGTTAGGAACCTGCGTGTTAGCATTGTTTGATTGTTGCTAGACCCCATTTAGGCTAGTGGGATCGCCTCTGTCCACAGAGGGGATTTACCTACACAACAGGAACAATAGAATCTTCAAATATGAAAAGAGTCCCTCCCAACACATTACTGAGTAGATCTTAAGACAATTTAAGGAGACGGTAGGTACTTTAGTACGACCTTCCCCAAAGAATCCACCTTCATAAGCTGAAATGCAAATACTTCTTTAGTTGGGTATGCAAGGGCTTATACCACAGGGCATGGACAGGAAGGTAACGAAACTAGACAATAAGCCAGATCACTAGCATCCTCCCCCTCAAGGTTTTTTTAAATAAAACATTGATGGGGCCTCAAAAGGCAACTCAGTTATTGCTGGTTTTGGAGGGGTGTTAAGGGATGAAAATGGTTGCATTGTTTTTATTTTCCATTGTCATTTGGGAAGAGATACAAACAATATGGCAGAATTAATGGCACTTGAGAAATGTTTAGAATTCCTAAAGCAGGATAATCTCCAAAATATAATAATTGAAGCTGATTCTAAGTTAATCATTAACTTGGTCAAGAGAATCTACTGTGGCACAGAGCCAAAAAAAGTCTCAAGGCACTAGAGGCTTCTTCAGGTTTTTCAAAGGATTTAGTTTCACTTCGTGGGCTTACGTACCATGAGTTTTACTCATGTGTGAAGGATGGCAAATAAATTGGTAGATATTTTGGCCAATCAAAGGGTGCTTTGCACCAAAAGTAGGTTCAAGTTGAGTTGGCAAGAGATGCCTCAGAATAGATTAAGGGAGCATTGTCTCGATCAAGCGGATGAGGACAGAATGATGTTTCAAAATAGAGCCTCAGAGACGGGGTCTAGTTGATTTGGATTCATTATGAAGTGTCATTTCATAAGTGGGGTCTTATTTGGGATGCAGGTGTCTGTCTGCCTCCTCAACCCAAGTAAGCGCAAACCCATAAGTCTTAGGTGGAAGTTGCTCGGTAAATGGTGTTTCTCGAACGGACGACTAGACGAATGGATTTTCATCTTCCTTTGGTTCATGCACCCAAGGAGATGGGATGGTGTGAGAGGCCGAAGTCCAGGCTTTCTCGGTAGACACAAAACTGCCGCATTACTTCCTGTGGCGTCAATACCACCCTTGGGGTGGTTTCTGGTTTTTCGCATGCCCTTCAAGTCGGAAGCAGTATTTCGAAGTTGGGAGTGAATCCACTCACCATGCAACATGTGCCCAAGGGTGGGGAGAGAATACCTCCCTCATCGCGTGGTAATTCTCAGTGCTTTTGGCTCATGCGATATGATCCTCAGCCGTAGGATCAGGCAAGGAGAATCCATGGTCAAGAATAAGCGTGCTTGTTGGTGGGTCCCGGTCGTTTATCATGTGGTAATTCTCCATGCTTTTAGTTCACACGATTTTATCCTCTGCCGTTGGATCAAGCGAGGAGAATCGATGGTCAAGGAAAAGTGTGCAGGTTGGTGGGTCCAGGTCTATTTTTTGTGCATGTTGGTGGGTTCGAGTCTTTTGACCGTTCACGAAATGTTTATTTTAAGATTTGAGTTACTATGAGTCTGTTGTTTGGGTCTTTAGGACCTAGTTGGTGAGGCTTTTACCTTGGGCTACAAGGTTTAGCCTGTAGTTGGTTGTATTTTATGTAATTTTACCCTTTGAACATTTTGAATAGAAGGCACGACTCTTGCATTAGAAAAAAAAGAATATCTTATGAAGTGTTAAATAAAAAGGCAAATGTGCAAGTGTATGGATTTCTAAGGAATACTCCTATGTGAAGTATATTTTATGTTGCAAGGGCTATGTTTTTTATTTGATCTAAAATACTATGTGCACCTTGAATTCAATATTGGATCAGGATCATGAAACCTGAAATGACTTATTATTGAATGATACTATATTGGTTGGGCTAGATATGATTATGTACACCTGTTGTATTTTTTAAATATCGTGATCTAGGTTTGTCTAAAGTCCAAAAGTGCAGCGAAGTTATGAAGTAAGTATTTGTAGATCTATACGTTGGTTCACTTTGGTGAAGGTGTGTATACAAGCTAGTTCATATCTTCCAAGTAGTGTATGCAAAAGAAAAGCTTGATGTTCAAGGATGACTGATCTATCATATCAATGCTTTTGTTTTACTATTGTCTGTCAATGAAGTCTTCTTAGATCTAAATGTAAAACTGAATGAATAAGGAGTTTGATATCTGATTGACTAATTGTATAAGTGAGAAGGGTGATCTTTGCTGCTGCCTGTGTAAAGCTTTGTAAATAGATAGTAGATGGTCAGTATATTACTGGTTGGTACAGACTTGATTTAGAAGTTTAATGTTTCAGTGACTTTGAAGGTATATGAAAGTTTGATTACAGGAAGTAGCGTATACACGCAGGTTGGGTTCAGTAAAGTAGCATGTACATTCTGATGCATGATTTTTTGAGGTTGTAGTTGATTCCTGGTTTTAGCACATTATTCTGGTGACAGTGATCTAATTGTTCAGATTAACTTATTTTTGGTTGATGCAGTTTGATTTTCAAAGTTTCTGATGGGTCTAGTATGAAAATTTGATGAAACAAGGCTTTCATGTGTATTTTTGCGTACCAAGAGCATCCAGTTTGAAAATTTATGAAACGTGGTTCTTGGAGGAAGAGAGAAGGTTGTAGCCTTCTGTAGGCTGGCGCCTATGTACTAGTAATCACAACAGCTAGTACGAGAGCTAGGGGGTTGTAGCGCTCTTCTAGTAGAAGCTGGAAAATAAGAGAAGGTTGTAGCCTTCTGCAAGAGGGTGTCTGCATACTAGTATGAGTCTGCACCAGTACGAGATTGTAAACAGATTTTCTTATTATTAAAAGAAGGTAGAGACGACAAAAATAGATGGTTTTCAGCCACATTTGGTTTCCACCTTAAATATTGGTGTTCATGTGTGTTGCTTATGTGTGATGGTTTATCCTGTTTTTATTGTTTTGTTTAATAAGTTACTAATGCACTGATTAAAGATCAACACATGATAAATTGTCTAAATCACAAGTTTTATGGGTGTACGCTGGTTTCTCTAGTCATAGTTGCATGTACACACTAGTTCAATTTACAAAAGTGGCGTATATAAATCTAGTTGAGAAAAGAAAAATTATTGATTAGATAATACTAATTCCCCCCCCCCCTTCTCATTATTATTTCCAACAATTGGTATCAGAGCAGGTCCTTCAGAAGAAGCTTGATCGCTTGAAGGTAGATCTTTCAAGATGAATAATCACAAAGGAATGGGATCCATCAGACCACCAATCTTCAATGGGAGCAAATGAGTATATTGGAAAATAAGAACCAAAACCTATCTACAATCACTTGGAGCAAATGTTTGGGAAATTGTGGAAGGAGGATATCAATTCCTAGCAACAATTCCTATAAACTCTATAGGTAAGAAGTTATACGAAACCAATGCCAAAGTAGTCAACACATTATTGGGAAGTCTGTCAGAATCAGAATTTTTCAAAGTCATGCAGCTCAAGACAACCAAAGAGATAAGGGACAAAATAATTTAGAGCTACGAAGGAGAATCTCAGGTAAAATGTGCTAAGATTCAAACTCTCAAAATTCAGTATGAAACTCTTAAGATGCATAGTGATGAGAGTATTGCTAGTTACTTTTTACGCATAGATGAGATTGTTAATTGTATGAAGAATCTAGGTGAAGAGATAAAGGAATTTACTTTAGTTGAGAAAATTTTGAGATCCTTGTCTTCTAAATTTGAGTCAAAAGTGTCTGCCATAGAAGAAAAACAAGATCTTTAGACTATCATTGTGTCTAAACTTCATGGAATCCTAACTACCTTTGAAATGAGAAAAGGAGATCCATCAAATATGAGAGAAGTCAAATTTAAAGCATAAGAAAAGGGAAAATAAAAGGAAGAGCACCATGAATCAGGACACATTTAAGAAGAAGAAGATGAGGTAAATTTTGTCAAGAAGCTTCAACGGGGTTTCAGAAGATTAAGAGGTAAGCTACCTTTCAAATTCTTTTCTTATGGTAGAGTTGGTCACTATGCTACCAAATGTCCTCATAAAGATAAATATGAAAAAGGGAAGGAATATGAAGAAGGCAATATAAAACAGGGTGTGAATAGAAGGAGTTACT
Organism: Pinus taeda; assembly: GCA_000404065.3. Lineage (NCBI taxonomy): Eukaryota > Viridiplantae > Streptophyta > Pinopsida > Pinales > Pinaceae > Pinus > Pinus taeda. Next base: position 54,712 of record APFE030077944.1, on the reverse strand, counting down.
ATACCCATGAAGATAGTGATGGTTTATCTAATAGTGATGAATATGAAATTGAACAAGATTATAGACTTCTCATGGCCTATGAAAATGGTGACTTTTTGGATGCATTAGAAGAGGAATATTTTCTTGAAGAAATTACTAAACTCAAAATCTGTCTAGAAGAAAATAATATGATCGTAGATACTTTGACACACCAACTTGTTGAAAGTGAAAAACACAATGAAAATCTAGAATGTGAAATTGTGGGTCTAAGAAAATATCTTGAGAAGACAAAATCTCTCAATATTAGATTTGCTAAAGGATCAGAAACTTTAAATGAAATTATCAAAGTTCAACGCTCTACTCTAATAAAGACAGGTCTTGGATATACTGAAGAATCATCTCAATCACAGAAGCCATCAACCTCCACCAGAAGCTATCTTGATGTAGCAAAGACAAGTGAACAATATGTCAATCGTCAGCAAAGGCCTAAAACTACTCATCGGGTAAATCACACTCAATTTACTCCAAGGATGAATATCAGTAGAAGCCATAACCAATAGGTAGACAATGTCAAAAGATTCTATGATCGCATAAACTTTTTTAATGGGCAATGTTTTTCATGTCATAACTTTGGACACAAGGCTACTCAATGTGTTTCTTACAAAACCATCATGACTAGAGAAGCATGAAATCAAATAAGTACAATAGGAATCAAGAAAAGTTCCTATAATAACTTTTCTCGTCTTGAAAATGAAATAGAATGTTCGATTTGTAACAACTTTGGTCATGAAGAATCTAAATGCAGGAGAAAATTTTGGCCAACATTTCAAAAGGAGAAAATGACATTAAATCACAAGATATGGAGAAGGAAGGAATCTCAATCAGAAAGATGTGGTATATCTTTGTATGCAAAAGGACAAGAAAATCAGTGGTACATAGACAGTGGATGCTCCAAACACATGACAGGTGATAAAGAGAAACTTCATTCCTATAATGCTTTAGAAAAGGAAAAGAATTTCTCATTTGGAAATGACACTCCAGTTGTCATTAAAGGTAAAGTTTATGTTTTCTTGAAATAAAAGGTTAAAGATGGAAATTTCATGTATGTAGATGGCTTAAAGCATAACCTATTGAGTGTCAATCAAATGTGTGATCAAGGAAATGAAGTGGTGTTTTGATCAAATAGATGTGTCGTTCATGAACTTGATATAGGAAAGACTGTGATCAAAGGTATAAGAACTCCAAAAAACTTATACGTACTCAAAAGAGGACAACAACAATGCCATCTAAGAAAAACAGATGAAAACTGGTTGTGGCATAGAATATTGGGACATCTAAGTTTTTCTCAAATAAGAGAAGCATGCAGGCTCAAGGCAATTCTTGATCTTCTAGATATCAGCATCCCAGAAAATACCATATGCAAACCATGTCAAATTGGTAAGCAAACCAGAGTTCACTTCATTGAAAAGGAAGGGTCAACAAGTAAGCCTCTTGAACTCACCCATACTGTTTTATGTGGACTAACAAGGAAAAAGTCACCTTGTGGAGAAGAATAATTTATTTTGTTTATTGATGATTTTTCCAAGATGTGTTGGATAGGTCTTCTAAAACATAAATATGAATCATTTGAAAAGTTTAAAGCATTCAAATATTTAGTTGAAAATGAATCAGATCGAAAAATCAAATGTATCAGATCTGATCGAGGGGGAGAATTCCTATCAGATGAATTCTTTGACTTTTGTGAACAACATGGAATAAAAGGGCAATTATCCACCACAAGAACTCCTCTACAAAATGGTGTGATAGAAAGGATGAATAAAACAGTTCAACAAATGGCTCGAGCTATGCTAGATGAATCTAAAACTCCTGCAACCTTCTGGGATGAAGTTGCATTTTCTGCCGTGACTATTCTCAACAAAGCAAATGTTAGGGTAAATAGAAATCAAACTCCACATGAACTTTGGTATGGTAAGCATCCTATTGTAAAACACTTTAGAGTTTTTGGAAGCAAATGTTTTATCAAAAGGACTAATGAAAAACTTGGAAAGTTTGAACCTAGAGTAGATGAAGGCATTCTTCTTGGTTATTCTTCAAGAAGTAAAGGATACAAATGTTATAATAAAATACTTTCAAAAATTGTTGAAAGCATTGACGTTGTAGTTGATGAAGCATGCAGAAATATGGAACAGATGAAATCAATAGAGGAAAATGATAATGAGGAAGATGTGGAATTCTTTCCTGCATCAAATCAAAATGATATTGAAGAAGAAATCATTGAAGCATTAGAAGAAGATACAACAGACAAGGAAAAGGCCCCTTCAAGGTATGTTCAGAAGAATCATCCAGAATCTCAAATTCTAGGAGAAAAAGGGTCTGGAGTACAGACAAGAAGAACTCTTACAGGGGCCTCAAGTTGTCTCACATTACTATCCTCCACAAAACCTCAGAATGTACATGAAGAACACAAAGATGAATGTTGGGTCAAGGCCATGGATGAAGAACTTGATAAAATTGAAAAGAATGATACTTGGGAATTAGTTCCTAGACCTCATGATAAAAATATTATAGGAACAAAATGGATATTTAAGAACAAGCTTAATGAAAATGGAGAAGTTATTACAAACAAGGTCAGACTTGTTTGTAGAGAGTATGCTCAACAAGAAGGTATAGACTTTGAAGAAAATTTTGCACCTATTGCCAAACTTGAAGCAATAACGATGTTTCTTTCTCTTTCTAGTTTTCAGAAATTAAAAGTGTATCAAATGGATGTAAAATCAGCCTTCCATAATGGAGATTTAGAAGAAGAAGTTTATATTGAACAACCAAAAGGATTCATTCTTGGAATGATGCAAAATTCATATGCAAGCTTAAAAAGGCTCTCTACGGTATGAAATAGGATCCGAGGGATTGGTATTACCACCTTGACAAATATCTACAACAAAAAGGCTTTACAAAAGGTTCTACAAATAGAAATTTATACACAAAGATTGAAAATGATAAATTGCTAATTATTGTTCTTTGTGTTGACGATATCATTTTTGGTAGCAATGAAGAATCCATGAGTCAAAATTTTGCTTCAGTAATGCAACAAGAATTTGAAATGTCCTTACTTGGTGAACTTGCCTATTTTCTTGGTCTACAAGTTAGGTAAACAAAAGATAGTATCATTCTTTCACAAACTAAATATCTCAAGTAGATCTTGAAGAAGTACGGAATGAAAGATTCTAAACCAGTATGTACTCCAATGGTAACAGGATGCAGTCTCAGCTCTAATGATGAATCACGAGCAATAAACCAACCAACTTACAGATCTATGATTGGAAGTCTACTTTATCTGATAGGTACCATACCTGACATCATGCATGCAGTAGGAATTGTTGGAAGGTTCCAAATAAATCCAAAGGAATCACATCTCCAAGCAGTCAAAATAATTTTCAAATATCTTCAAGGAACTCAGGACTTTGGACTATGATATCCTAAAGATACATACCTTACTCTTTATGCATATACAGACGCAGATTGGGCAAGAAGTGTTGATGATCGAAAGAGCACTAGTGGAGGTGAATTCTATATGGGTTCTCGGTTAGTGTCTTAGTTTAGCAAGAAACAAAGTTCGATTGCTTTATATAAAACTAAAGCAGAATATGTGGTTGTTGCATCTTGTTACACATAACTACTTTGGATGATGCAAAGTTTGCAAGAGATTCAGATCACATGTACTCCACCCATCTCGATTCTATGTGATAATACAAGTGCCATCAGTGTTTCAAAAAATCTAGCCATGCACTCCAAGACTAAGCACATACCCATCAAGTCCCATTTTTTACGAGAGCAAGTGCTTGAACAAAAGGTCAAATTAGAGTATGTTCCCTCCAAAGAATAGGTTGCTGATATATTCACTAAACCACTGCCCAAAGAAGCATTTGAATATATCATACAAAAGTTGGGAGTAGTTGCTGCATCATCCTACTGTTAAATCCAATTTTTTAGAGGAAAGTTATTATACACGAGCTTCATGAAGTATAGTCACGTATACACACGGGTTTTTGTGGCTGAAGGAGCATATATGTCTTTCTGATAGAAAAAAAGTGGGTCAAACTCTAATATGGGTGCTCTGTCTAATGTTGATGATTACAGTATGATGATATGCTTTTTCCATTGATTTTTATCTGAATGACAAAGATGCCTTGATGAATGACTTGTTGACAATGCACAAGTAGCATAGGTTCAGGGGGAGCATTAGCCTTCACAAGCATTTTGTATTGTGGGCATTATGGTTTCTGAGTCCAACTATGGCTTCAAATATTTATACCATTTGTTGTTTAGGTCATGTAAAGTTCTAGGGTGTGATATGACTTCTCATATATTTGAATGAGTCCTATTGGACAAATGACATAATTTGTATCCCCACTTTGCATGGGATGGATGATGTAATATTTATTGTATTTCTATCATGTATAAACAATTGGTATATCCCCACTTGGTTGGGTGGATGAGTCAAATGTGGTATGTCCCCACTTGGTTGGGTGATCGATGTATGTATGAGTCATTGGTCATAAGGAAGTCATACTCACTTAATTGAGTTATAGAGTCATGTTATTATTTTGAATAGTATCTCTGTAGACTTGGCATGTACTCAGGGGGAGCATGGACAACATAATGTATATCAATGGAGGAAAGTTGCTTGGTGTGCCCTTTTCCCTTGATGACAAAGGGGGGAGAGTATTTTGGTGTTGCATGTTATCTCTAACAATTTCTACAGCTTGCAGTAATCAACACCTTCATGGTTGCCATCAAGTCCAAAGGGGGAGATTGTTGGCATCATGATACAAGTGTTGTTCTTGATGGCAACTCACTCACAAGTCAATTCAGTTTTGGTAAAAGGAAACTCACAGTACAATAGGTATATTCAGAGGTAACAGGGCAGTGGTACATAAGAACAGGAAGATGGAACAAAGGTCTACTAATCAAAATAAAGAAGGTAAATGAAAAGGTTGATGTAAAGCAGTTTAAGAAGTATACGCAGGTCCACTTAGTCAAAGAAACGTATACACGTTGGTCCACAGAACAAAAAGAGTGTATACATATACACGGGCTCCCACGGGAGGAAAAGCGCATACATGTTGGAAAGCCAAGGTATTGGTCCGAGGTATTGACCCTAGGTATTTGGTCCTAAGTGGTTTTGGTCCGAGGTATTGATAAAGGATCTAATTATATAAGGAGGAGAAAATCAAAGGGCTAAGTGCACAAGGAATGAATATCCCATGAAGTGTTAAATAAAAAGGCAAATGTGCAAGTGTATGGGTTTATAAGGAATACTCATATCTGAAGTATATTTTATGTTGCAAGGGCTATGTTTGTGATTTGATCTGAAACACTTTGTGCACCTTGAATTCAGTATTGGATCAGGATCATGAGACCTGGAATGACTTATTATTGAATGATATGATATTGGTTGGGCTAGATTTGATTATGTACACCTGTTTTATTCTTTAAATATCGTGATCTAGGTTTGTCTGAAGTCTGAAAGTGCATCGAAGTTATGAAGTAAGTATTTGCAAGTTTGTACGCTGGTTTTCTTTGGTGAAGGTGCATATACACACTAGCTCGGATCTTCCAAGTAGCGTATGCAAAAGAAAATCTTGATGTTCAAGGATGACTGATCTATCAAATCAGTGCTTCTATTTTATTGTTGTCTGTCAATGAAGTCTTCTTAGATCTAAATGTAAAAATAAATGAATAAGGAGTTTGATATCCAATTGACTGATTGTATAAGTAAGAAGGGTGATCTATGATGCTGCCTGTGTAAATATTTTTAAATAGACAGTAGATGGTCAGTATATTGCTGGTTGTCACAGACTTGATTCAGAAGTTTGATGTTTCAGTAGTTTTGAAGGTATACACTGGTTTGATTACAGGAAGTAGCATATACACGCAGGTTTGGTTTAGTAAATTAGCGTGTACATTCTAATGCATGATTTTTTGAGGTTGCAGCTAATTCCTGGTTTTAGCACAATGTTCTGGTGACAGTGATCTGATTGTTCAAATTAACTGATTGTTGGTTGATGCAGTTTGAGTTTCAAAGTTTCTGATGGGTCCAACATGGAAATTTGATGAACTAAGGCTTTCATGTGTATTGTTGTGTACCAGGAACATCCAATCTAAAAATTTATGAAACATGGTCCCTGGAGGAAGAGAGAAGGTCGTAACCTTCTGTAGGCCGGTGCCTATGTAATAGTAATCACATGAGCTAGTACAAGAGCTAGCGGGTTGCAGCTCCCTTCCACTAGAAGATAGAAAATGAGAGAAGGTTGTAGCCTTTTGTGGGTAGGTGCCTGCGTACTGGTATGAGCTTGCACCAGTACAAGATTGTAAACATATTTTCTTATTATTAAAAGAAGACAGAGACGACATAAGCATGTGGTTTTCATCCACATTGGGTTTCCACCTTAAATCTTAGTGTCCATGTGTGTTGCTTATGTGTGATGGTTTATTCTATTTTTACTGTTTTGTTTAATAAGTTACTGATGCACTTATTAAAGTTCAACACATGATAAATTGTCGAAATCACAAGTTTTATGGGTGTACACTGGTTTCTCTAGTCATAGTTGCGTGCACACGCTAGTTCACTTTACAAAAGTGGCATATACAAATATGGTTGAGAAAAGAAAAATTATTGATCATATAATATTGATTCACCCCCCTCTCAGTATTATTTCCAACACTTCTTAGAGGGCCATCTTGGCAATTTGGTGAGACAAATGACTTTGACAAATTTTGAAATTTGCTTTTTTTGCAAGGGTCAGGAAGAACATTCCCTTCTAAATTTCATTTGAGCAATATAAATCATGAAGAACATGCTTTCATAATAAAAATAATAATAATGATTTTTCTTATTTTTATTTTTACATAAAATACATATTGATATAGTGGCATTTATGAAGAACGAACCTAGTTCCAATTCGAACACTCCCTCTTAACTAGGGAGGCATTCATAATGACTTGTCAGGATATTCACAAGTTGATAACTTATATAAGAAAGTATCTAGAATGATAAGCATCAATGATGATAACATCATCATAACAAACATTTTCAAAATACCAAGGCTATGACAAGTACATTCTATCTCTCTAATATATTAGAGAACAATGCTGGGAGGCATTCAATTGGACACCACCGCCTCTCAAGACACATACCCTACCTAGGTGTTCACCAAGGTATGTCCTCTTAGGACCATTTCCAAATACCAAGGAAAAGTTTGCCACCTAGACCATTCTTTACCAAGTCTATGTACTTGACTCTTACAACTGTTAGTCCTAGTCACAATTCATGACTCAATAATGTTCATCCCCAATGCTTATCCAATCCATCATTCTCCTTACTTATGTTCATGCATTATTCTTACAACGATTAGTCCTAGCCATAATACATGACACATGGAGAACACAATGTCCATCCTCACTCCCTCTCAATCCTGGGAGGAGATAACTACAAGACCAAGCCCGCACTAGAATTATTCAAACTTTCCTTACTGTTGAAAATAGCAACAATAAATGATAAAAGTAGAATCCAAAATATTCCAATTTTAATTTTTCCTTGAATTAAAATTGTGAATTAAAATCGAATTTAGTCCCACTAGCTGCTTGGAAATAATTAATTAATTCATTATGGATTAATTAGTTGGAGAAATTCAAGTTAGAGGTCTTTGTGAACTCATGCAAGAGTTATCCCTTAAATTAAGGAGATTATCCCTTAATTAAGGAGATAAGATTGAGTTATATTTGAGTTGTAATTACTTAACTTAGTTTACTGAGTTAAGTCTAGTAAAATTACTTCCAAACTATTTGAGGAACTAATTGTGAGTTATCAGTGAGTTGATGCATGCATGCACTCAACTAGTGTACTCCAAATAACTGAATATTCCCTCATCAAAAACTCATGCATGTCTGTTCTGAAAAAAGACCCAGTTGAGAGTAAAGTCAAGGACAATGTACTATCATGCAATAGGAATAAGGTTCCTTGAGGATTGTGTAGTTCTGACAGTGTGTTAGAGTAGTGTGTGAGAGCAGTGTTCCACTGGGTGAAGGAGATCATCGCAGAGGAACTGCGCAAGGAAATAGGAGCTTGGAGGGTAGAGGAGAAGGCTTGTGAGAAGATTTTATTTCCTGTGAGCATCCAGGAGGATTGTACTGAGAGCTGGCTAGCTGTGAGAGCTAAGGCTTTGTATAATTTTGATGTATTTCCACCTTGTATGATAATACAAATAGTGGGGTTTTTAGCTGAGGCTTTCCCCAAAGTATTTTCATGTGTATTGTGCATTGATTCTTCTTCTTCTGGTTATATGTGTTCAGCTTGATCTAGCTCTATATTTAAGTTTCTGCAAATTGATAGTAGAAGTATGTTATAGTATTTTGCTTTGGTTATATTGCATTATCGGGTTAATCTACAATAAGATTTTATACATAGTCTTAGAGTGAGATTTTTAGAGACTCTGCAGAATTTCTACATGGTATCAGAGCAGTAAAAATTTCTACATGGTATTGGAGCAAGGTTTATCGGAGCTGTGAACAATATATGAAGAAGATAATTCGAAGTTTGAAGTTTGGGGTTGCAGGTGCAAATCAAATTATTATCATACTTCAAGGTTGGCCAATGGAATTCTATGGCTTGAGGTTCGAGTATGCCTTGGAAGGTAGCTCAAATTACATAGCATGGAAAGATCACATGGAGGTTGTATTAGAAGACAATAGCTTGAAGGATTTCATTGATCAAGAAATCCCAAAGCCAGGTTCAACTAATGCACAAGAGTTGGCTGAGTGGAAGAAGTGTGTGGCAAGGGCGAGACAGATCATCCTTGAGGGAGTTCAAGACCATATTGTCTTGAGTCTCCATGGTAACGATACTCCATATTCAATGTGGAAGACATTGAAGGACCTCTACCAGAACAGTAGCGACCAGAGGAAATTGGTGCTCAAGGATAAGATTCGAAGAATCAATATGGAGAACGATGATACTATTTCCACATATTTGAAAAATCTCACCACTTACAGAGATGAGCTTGGTAGTGTGGGAATAACCTTCTGTCGATGATGATATGGTGAACCTCACTCTCCTTGGCCTTCCAAAGAGCTAGAATAGCTATCAGGACTCTGTGAATGGAAGGGAGAAACTACCAGATTAGGAACGACTGTGGTTAGATCTGATGCAGGAGGAGATCAGGAGGAGCACATGAGATGGTTCTTCATCAAAGGATGATGATGAAGAAAATTTGGCCTTAGCGAGTAAGGCAAGGAAAGGGAAGGGGAAGGATTCCCATTCCAAATCGAATTCTTCTCATGGAGGGAAGAAGGGTGACAAGTCTAAAGTGAGATGCTTTAATTTTGCACGAGATGGGACATTATGCAACTAATTTCCCATCGAAGAAGTCCAATAAGGGATCATCAGAAGGATCATAAGATGAGGCATTAGCCTCTCAGTTTGAAATGGACTTTACCCTCATCGCATGCATGGTGTCATCGATGATGGATTGTGGTTGGTATCTTGACAATGGACCCTCATTTTACGTGACCAGCGATAAAAGTTTATTCAATACCTTGGAGGAGAAAGACCTCAATATACACATTGAGATGGGTGACAATGAAAGGTATAGTGTTTCAGGAGTGGGCACGGTTGCTTTTCAGAGGGAGCATGTGAAGTATGTGCCTGGATTGAAGAAGAACTTGGTATCGGTCACGATGTTGGAGGAAAAAGGCTACGATGTTGTCTTTAGTAAGGGAAAGGTTTTCCTTAGGCACATCACCAAGAGACAGGTGAAACAAATCAGTTCACGAGTCAAGAACCTGTATGCTCTTGAGGTTCAAGATGCATGCAAAGCCTTGAGAAGCAAGGAAAATGTTAAAGACTTTGTGGTTGAGAGGGACAGTAAATTACCTCTCAACATGCAACCCTAGAAGAAGTCTCAGACAATTGTGGACGAGCCACAATTGGAGAAGTGGGTAGAGGGATCACATGCAACCATACCTCCAAGTGTGAGGTGGGGCAATGTGAATTGATAGTCCCAAGAAGGCTAAACTTGGGCAGGGTCCATTGAGAGGTTTTATCTCATGGATTGTACCTTTCTACGAGAGCCCAAAGTACATAGTAGCGGGAGGAATCAGTGGGATTGATGCAGTCAGAGATCAAAGTGACAGAGGCCAGAGCAATTAGATACTGAAGAGCACAGAGAAGGATTAACAATAGTGCATAAAGGCAGAGTCAGCCGAGGTGTAAAGTTTTCAGTTGACAGAGGGAATAAAAGTCAGAGACTTTGATGACAGATGTGTCATACTAATTCAGGTTGGATGTTTTTTTTGTTTCTAGAGTTGTTGGAGCAATAAAACTGAGAGAAGTGTTGCATGCATTACATTCCAAAGGTTCACAATCGAGATCGAGTTGAATTCATTTCTTAGGGAGTGTTGAAAATAGTAACAAGAAATGATAAAAATAGAATCCAGAATATTCCAATTTTAATTTGTCCTTGAATTAAAATTGTGAATTAAAATCAAATTTAGTCTCACCATCTACTTGGAAATAATTAATTAATTCATTATGGATTAATTAGTTGGAGAAATTCAAGTTAGAAGTTTTTCTGAAGTCATGCAAGAGTTATCCCTTAAATTAAAGAGATTATCCCTTAATTAAGGATATAAGATTGAGTTATATTAGAGTTGTAATTAGTTAACTCAGTTTACTGAGTTAAGTCCAGTTAAATTAGTTCCAAGCTATTGTGGGTTATTAGTGAGTTGATGCATCCATGCACTCAACTAGTGTACTCCAGATAACTGAAGATTCCCTCATCAGAAAATAATGCATGTTTGTTCTGAGAAAGACCCAGTTGAGAGTAAATTCAAGGAAAGTGTATTATCAGTTGCATGTGCTTTCCTATAAAGGATACTCATGCATGAAGAAGGAATAAGGTTTGTTGAGGATTGCGCAGTTCTGACAGTGTGTTAGAGTAGTGTGTGAGAGCAGTGTTCCACTGGGTGAAGGAGATCATCACAGAGGAACTACACAAGGAAATAGGAGCTTGGAGGGAAGAGGAGAAGGCTTGTGAGAAGCTTTGTTTGCTTGTGAGCATCCAGGAGGATTGTACTGAGAGCTGGCTAACTGTGAGAGCTAAGGCTTTGTATAATTCTGATGTATTTCCACCTTGTATGATAATACAGATAGTGGGGTTTTTAGCTGAGGCTTTCCGTAAAGTATTTTCATGTGTATTGTGCATTGATTCTTCTTCTTCTGGTTATATGTGTTCAGCTCGATCTAGTTCGATCTTTAAGCTTCCGCAAATTGATAGTAGAAGTATGTTATAGTATTTTTCTTTGGTTATATTGCATTATCGAGTTAATCTACAGTAAGATTTTCTACATAGTCTTAGGGTGAGATTTGTAGAGAATTTGCAAAATTTCTACACTTACATCATCTACTTATTCATCCATGGAGATCTTGATTATAGATTCTCAAATCCTATCTGCACCATACTATTGAATCATAAATCACTTTGACCTTCCGTGAAAAACAAGAATCTCTAATAATATTTATAGAGCATCACAATCGAATCCAAAATGTTGTCAAATAGTCCATAAAACATCTTATGGAGCCAAAATGCTTCACAACCAATTGTACTAGTTGCCACATCTTCTACCTCCGCAGTGCAACAGAATTATGCTTCATTTTTTTCTTCAGGAAACCATACCAATTCCCAACCATTAGTAATATCTTTATCATCAACACTTCCATCCCAATCAATGTCTCCTCAAGTCTCAAGTTTTAGTTTAAGATACTCTAGGTCAGATTCTACTTCTAGCTCTCTCTGAGGTCAATATTTCTACTTAGACTTGTGAGTCCTTCTTTCCAAAAGTATGAGGTCTTCTTTAATCATGACGCTTCTTCAAAATATGGGATGACTCTTCTAACTAAGGAAATAATATTAACATTTTCATCTCCCTCATAATGGGATAACCTTCTTGCTTGAATGATGTCATTTTCTTCAATATAAAAATAAAGGCTTACTCTAAGTTTGTCGGCTCCTTGGTTCTTTTTCTAGATTGAGTTTGGATAGTATTATTGGATATGCTTCATTCATTATTTTTTTTCCAAATCCCAGGTTATCTTAGTTACTTTCTTGCAATCCTCACTAGGAGGATATGAGAGAACGATTATAACCAAGAAGAGAATACATATACATGAGACTATTCGAAACTTAAAGATAATAATGATAGTCTTAATCAAAAAGATAAGTTATAAAAGCTTATATTTTTTAGAAGAGTCAATTCCCTATTAATCATGGTTCTTTTGTAATTTTCATCATTCTTGTCCTCTCATCAGCATGATGGCATATATGTCTTTTCCAAGAGCTAGAACTTCTACTCACAACATAAATGATTAGTCTTAGGGTTTTCCAAATTCATACTTTTGCTAGGGTTTACAAACCCTAGAAGTCTCAAAATTTAAAAACCTCAAAACCTGCCATCTTTCAGGTTTGCAAGATGTATACTAATATGTTAGCCATAAACCCTATAAATTCCATTGATAGGTATTATATACATGAGATGGAGTTCATTGATGTCTTGATCACAAAACTAAGTTTCCATATGGAACAAAAATATTTGAATGCTGATGAGATCAACACCTAACATATTGATTATGCCTTTGTCCTTAAAACAAGAGACACATGCATTTTAGCACAAATCCATGCTCTAGATGAACTTAGGAGTATTTAGTTGAAAGAGAACCTAAAAATGGACTTACAATATATATCTATTCCTAGTTCTTAAGAGATTATACACGCCTCTACAACCTTACATGTTCTCCATTTTTGCCTTTAAGTATGGTACTATATTGTAACTTCCATGGGTTGCTTCAAAGAGACATGCTTACACTAAATTCAATTTTGAATAATCTTTCTGGATGGATATCACTAAAATCTATGTAAAATCCATTCAATATCTTGTACAATAATCATGTTAGGCACATAAAGCATGAAAAATCTCTTTGACTCTCTGAAGAACTGATTAAGATTGGAAGTGTTATTAAGTACAAAAATGAAGGTTTAATATGGACTTCTTGTAGTGACTATAACCACCCTCCAAAATTTTAGCCTGCACCCAATTTCAAAGCCTCCCAATTTTGGCCTACACCCACCTTGCTTGATCATTTCACCCAAGCTTTTGCATGTTGATGTCAATTTCATGCTTGTGACCATGTATGGGTCATACTCAAGGTTTTTGCTTCATGTGTACTTGTTTTGTTTTCTATGTAAACATCTGTTGCACTCACACACAGAGTCACATACACTATCACGCAAGCGTCGTCATAGTCGACCAATGATTAATCACAAGTGTTGCACTTGTCGCTTACACCGTCGGTCAGTCATGTTGAGCATGTGTGTCTGGATGGTTTGAGTCATCTCATTGTCAAGGCATGTAAGTGTGTGATTGCAAGATCACCTATGCATCTTTCGCTTTTTCATACACTTAGTCATTTTGTTGAAGTTCTGACGACCGAATTCCCCTTTGGCAGCTGGACCATCACCCCACCATCGACTCAATCAACTGTCACCCAGAACAACACAAAAGCAACAAGAAAGCCATTTCAAGTTGTGTTGTTCGCAAGCAATTCAATCAACCTTCATGCTGGTCAACTGAAGAGTTTGACCCAATAGCCCCCGAGACTGACTCCCCTAAAAAATTTCACAGATGATGCAGAACTTGCCCACTATGCTAACTGAGAAAATTATGCAAACGGGACGGACAAACACCAAGTGCCCATCCCTGTCTCCCACAGAAATTGTGCAGTTTTTCCAGCCAGCCCTCCCAACGCTCGACCGACTGCTCACCCAGAAAATTGTGCAGTTTTCATGAGCAAGTCCTCTTCTCCCTAGCAGTCTGCTCAGCTTAGAAACAGCGTAGAGGTGACCAACAGGCCAACCCCCCAGCATTAGTGTAGTTTTTCATGCCAACAGCTCTCGACAACCGACTAACAGTTCCCCTCAGGAATTGCGGAGTTTCTGCTACCAAGCTCCAAAAACTGACTACTAGTTCCCTCCAGGAATTACATTGTTTTTACTACTAGGCTCCCAATAGCTAATTGCCAGTTCCACTAAAAAATTACGCAGTTTTTTCTACCAATGACCTAGCAGTTGACTGCCAGTTCCCCTCAGGAATTGCATAGTTTTTCTTGCCAATCTCCTACTACCCGCTCATTCCAGAAATTGCGAAGATTTTTCCTACCCAGCCTTCCTGCATCCCAGACTATTCCTCCAAAAAGTTGTGCAGTTTTGTCCTCCAGCTGAACCATACCTCGCAAACAGTCACTGTCGATCCGGATTGCCCATCTTCATCACCCAGTAACTTCTGCACAATTTTCATCAGTAGTGCCCAGAGCCTCCATCCCACCTCACAACCTTGTCACCTCTCCTGGTCACTTGCATCTGAAATGATCATGCATCATGGTAGACTAGGAGGTTTTTGGATTTTATGTCATCCCGTCAATAGTGACTGCATATACAAGTATACAAACAAACATGGTGTGACGGCGGATGGGATGTGTTATCATTCTATGATTTTGAAGATTGACAAGGCAAAAGGTCACAAAAGATACATCAAACCACTTATGAGTGAAGGGCCTAGCCTTCCCGGACTCAGAGAGGGCTCTCTCTATACAATTATGTTTTAACTTTGTTTTTAGTGCTGGAATATTTTAGGCTAGATATTAAGAATAAAAGGATTGTTTGTTTGTTTGTTCATTTGGTTGGAGACGGATCATTTTTAAACATTTTCCATTAGGTAATATAGTCACAGGCCATGAGGTAACATCAATTTTACAGAGTGTTTACAGGGCAAGCCAACTGTCCTCACTAGATATTTAAAGGGGAATGATAAATGGGCTGAGAGATAGTGATAACAATTAGGATTACAAAGAATTTAAGTATTTTGTAATCGTACTTCAAAAGAAAACACATAGATTGTAAATACAGATAGCAGTAAAGTGCTTCAACAACATATCTTAAACTATAATTTCTGTTTTACAATGAGAAATGAAAATGCATGGATAAGTAAAAAGAAATACATTAAACACAGAGAAAAAAAAAACAGGTCAAAATAGATCAAGCATCCTATAAATTGTCCTTTTATTGATGCTCCAAATAGAAAAATAGTTCAGATGACTAGGGTCCAACCCCTAATACTCCCAATGTGTGGAGTATTTAAATAGAAACTACAATGATTTTCCTTGAACACTTGGCAATCCATTATTTATTATAATGAAGGAAAAATTGTCTAATTTAGTTAAGGAGTAGCCACGCTGAGAAAACTGGGACAGGTGTCCCTCCTTTTCTGGAATGTTGTTGCCTAAATTGTTAGTTATATTGGAGTGGTTTTGCCGACGTGGCTGGTGCTGACTCAAACCTATATGACTACTCTAGTCATACTTGTCTCGTTCTTCCTGGTAGTCACATAAGTCACTCCATGCTTCCCCTTCAAGGATCTTAATTTTGATTAACCTTCGGTACACCTCATCAGCATCAATGTATTTGTCAAATGATGGCTTGACCAAAATACATTACTTCAGCTCATGTTGAATGTAAATCTGATTGTTGATTACTTCTAGTAAAGCTTTTCCTGTTATGTTGCCTTTGATTTTTGATAGATTTACAGCATCTGTGGCTATACCTTGAAGCTTCTTGACATAATCCCCTCTATCCATGAGTTTGTCATTCATAAAAAACATTAGGGAAGACCCTTTTGATGTAGAGGCTACATTTTGTTAAAAAACCTGTTCACTATCAACTCTAAAGCTTGGCACTTTTCCTTCAGCTACACAGTTAAACTCTTCTTTGTCAACACCTTCTTAACTTGTAGTATATTCTTTGTCCTATCTACGACTCCCAAGTCTTCCATCTCATATTTGTTTCTTGCATTCAAGAACTTGAAAATTCTATTTGCTATCATTGGCATATCTCCCAACTCTGTGTTGGTGGCTGAAATGGCTTCTTTAGATTTTTCTAGCAACTCTTTCTGCTAAAAAATAATTTGGATGCCAGGCCAAATTTCATTCATCCGATCTATGATATTGTGCCAAATGATTTCCTTAACCCTCCCTAGAGTATTCCCAATGGAGGATTCTTTTTCTGACTTCTGGAGCTTCTCAATCAATGCCTTTGTTCTCTACATCTCTACCAAGTGGTTATCTTCAGCGCTTTTAATATGATCTTGTAGCACACTAACTTGGGATTCCAGCCTTTTAATTTCTTCATTTTACAACTTCATTTCCTCCATAGATCTTGCCAACTATTCTGTACTACTTCCTGCTCTTGTTGTTGTACCTGCTAGAGTAGTTATGGGGAGGGCCGTTACAAGAAGGGTCACCATTGTGGTGATAACCATATGTGATGCTTTTTATTTTTCCTACACCATCTTTTCCATCTTTGTCTCCATCTGTTTGATTTGGATGGACTACTCTACTATAAGTTTCATCATGTCAGCTTTTATGCTCTTTGTTTCCTCTATTTCCTTGGTCAGTGGATCATGTGTAGTAGGTAGCCTGAGCTGCTTCTTAAGAGCTGTGATGTATAACTCTTTCTTCTTTATCACTTCTTCAACCGCCTTGGTATCTGAGGGGCCATACCCAATTTTTATTATTAAGTCTTACAAAGACTTAGTCTTGGTGTCCTTTGATAATGATGAAATTCTCTCCATCTTCAACTGAGACTAAGCATTTGAAAGGGCTACCTGCATTTTGAACAAATGCATGGAATTTCTGGTCAAAGTAGATGAAATAATTTCACCTATTTGCTTGTGCATCTCCAGTTGATTAATTGGATGCACATTTTTGACATCAAACTCAAATGAAGTCTTCTTGTAGTCTGCTGGAGTTTTAGGCTCTTATGTTTGTGCCTCCAAAAATTCCATATGCATCTTGCCCTTCTTTGAGTCAAAGGCAAAGAGAAGGCTGCCTTGTGCAGTTGCACTCTGCTTCCAAAACTAAGCGTAAGTGCTCTTCTTGACCATTTCATTCCTAATTTTGATTTCCCTGAAGGTATCAAGTACAATTTCTTCTTTCTCTTTAGTCACCTTTGTAGATGAGAACACTTGAAGAGTTTGTTGCCTTTCTGAAGTAGGAGTAGAAGGAAATGATTGTCCTCCAGCTGGTGAAGAATTTGGAATATCAATTATTTTGATCACTGTTTGTGGTGGTGATCCTTTATCTATATCCATGTGTTTTTTTGGCTTTCTTTCTGTAATTCAATCTAAACTCTTTTATGGAAATATTAGTTCCTGGTGACTACTCTTCTCTGGATCTCTTCCCTGTTATTCCTTGCTCTGTCTCTTTTCCCTTTTCAGAACTTTCTTAAGTAGTTTGTTTTTCTTGTGGCCTTGGGGTTTGTGCACTGGATGATGAGATTACCTACTCCTCGGCCTCCTGTAATTTATCTGGCATCCACTCTGTTTGATTCATGTATTTTTTTATTTCAGGTCTTTGAGTGTGGATGTAGGCTGTGGATTTATTTTCCACCCTCTTCTTAGAAATAATACCCCAAGGGCCATAAGACCAAGTGAAGCTATGGGTGAAATTCATCTCTCTTAGACTTCTATCTACCTCCTCCCCTACAGCTCTACTATTGCAAATGAAGGGAACAATTTGGGACTTGATTCTGAATTGGGATTTCTTTTTGGCTGCTACAAAATGCATCTCATCTGCACTGATCATCTGTCTAATATACTCTAATGCAAAGATCCTGATGTGGAGGAACTTTGGCAGCTTGTAGGGGGCCAATTCACAGCCATACACTCTTTATTTAGTGTAGTTTTGGTACAAGTACCAATCACCAATTTTGGCTTGATCAGACAGTTGCATAATTCTTTTTATGTCTTCACTTATCCTTGGTTTTGGAGTTCCATTGAGGAGGCTCATTGCTAGGTGTACAAACATTTCCACAAATGTCTTGTAACTGAAATCCTTTTTATCTTTCATAACCATGGTTGTCCACAATATCATTGATTGAGGCTCACCTTCATCATTCATTTTGCTCAATGAAAACTGAAACTTGTCTGCCTGAAAATACACAAACATGTAAACTAACACTGATGAATAATGGAAAACTTCTTCTGTGAAAAAGTTGACAAGTTGTTCATGAATTACATCTGATAGAAACTAGCTGAAGTTGAAAATGATTGAGGGCTTGGATTTAGTGGAGAGGATAGATAAGAAAGCTATAATAGCTTCATCAAGCCATTGATCAGAATAATAGCCAAGTAGGTAGGGAAGAACTGAGGCAATATGTCTGGTTCTGTCAGGGAAAACAGAGGAGGAATGAGGGTTTTTGCTTGGAAAAGGTGTGTTCTCAGCCATGAAAAGCTATAATGTTTTATCTCTTTTGGAGAAATGAAGTTTTTGGTACATTTCAATCAGAACTTCATGTGTAAAAGGAACAACTCCTTCAATAACTAGGGCTTGCATCATCTGCATGATTGATTGAGCATCAATTGTGAATAAAATATGTCCTATTGGGGCCATCACTGCCCTTTACTGTGGGTTGTAACATGAACGGCACTTCTTGATCAGTTTTAGACAAATCTGTGTTTTAGGAAAGATATAGAAAGGAAGGTTGGTGTCCCACATGCCTATGTCATCCATTTCCTCCAAGAATTTGTCCTCCCACCAACAATATATATTAAACAAAGCAAATTCTGAGAGGGTCTCATGGATCTTGAAATCCCTGTCAGCCAATGGTAAATGATCTAAATCCAGTGGTGAGTGCACCATTGGGTTGAAGGTTTCTGGTTCTTTTTGCTTAGGTGCCATTGATATCTACTCTGAAACAAAAAAGGATGAAAGAAGTGGGATTTTTAGTGAGGGAGAAAGAAAGGGATTTGAACAAAAATGGGATTCAAAAATAGGAATTGATGATCACTGCTTGAAAATTAGTAATCCTGGATTGTGTTGTTGTTCTCTTGCTTTGATTTGTGTTCTCTACAATAGATGAATGGAGTGGGAAGAAGCGCCTACAAGTAAAAAATAACATTTAAAGTTTGAACTTGGTGCAACTTTGTGGTTTTATGATTTGAAATCAGGCCATTGGATTAGCTAGTTTGGCATAGGTCCATTGGCTAACGGCTTGACCTCATTTATGGCTTAATGGCAGGAATGGGAATGATTGGATGGATGGGATGGTTTGGCGCGGTGAGGTGGCAAGTGTTCAACAGTCGCTTGGGTGAGTGGTTTGGATGATACCAGGTACAACTTTTCGAGGGGCCTGCGGAGTGGTAGGCAGTATGAGAGGGGGGGGTGCATAAACCGCTGACTTTGGACCCCCCTAGGATTAAGTTTCAGATGGTGAGGGCGGGCCGAAAAAAGACGTGGGCCATTCAATCAGGTAGAGTGAGCGGAGATGAGGGGAAATATGGTGGGTTGGTTAATGATGACGTGACGAGTGAGTGGGTGGTGGGGTCAGGTTATGAATGGGGGTGGACTATAGGAATATGAAAGGGCAAATAAATAAGGTTTAAAGGGGGGCATGATTATTAATGTGTCATAAGCCCCTTTTCCTTACAAATTTTGTTACCTGACCTTAGAATGATTGAATTTTCTTCGAAACTTAGGAAATATCTTCCTATTTTGTAAGGTGGTCCTTTGATACCCCTTCTTTATTCTCTTATTCTACCTACCCTTATTCTCTATCCTAGCATTTTTTGTTCTTTTCCATTTACAGGGTGCATTTAGACTTGCAGACCATTTCATTTTTTTTTCTCTTCATCTCTTTTCTTTTAAGATCTAACCTACTCTGTCACTTATTTATCCTCTTTGGTCCAGATTAAACTATTGGACCAAATTCCATATCTACCTAGTTGTTGATTTGCCAAGATTTAACTATTTGGCAACTCTTTATTTTCTAACCTATCAACATAAATTGAAATTTGCTCAATCATGCTTAAACTGTATGATTTGAACAATCTTTTGGTTTTTTTTTTTTTTTATACCCTCTTTTCATTTCTTTTTCCTCTTTTTTTTATGAAATAAATTGAAAATTTAAATCTATGAACAATTTGAAACCTGCAAACTGTGAAATTCTTAATCACCTTGAGATCCTATAAATTATAGGACCCTAACAGTGGCTCCAGCTGGGGATGGCACTTCTCAGATTTAAGTGTCAATAACACATGACCAGTAGCCTTGAGTCTTTCAAATCTATTTTGCTTTCAATCTGATTTCTTTTATCAAATAAACTAATAAAAAAAAAAACCTAAAACTTGTGATATTTACAATGGAGTGAGGAAACTTTTGTGCTGATGAGAAATAATGTTTTAGCATCCTACCATTGACAGGACCTCCTGATAATTCTATTCCATCCAATTCTTTGATAAAAAATGCATTATTTCCTCTGAAATCTAAAATGATATATGGACCCTTCCAAAGATTCTCAAATTTACCATGTTTCCCTTTGTCCTCTCTTCTTGAGTCGCACTTTAACACTTTTTCCCCATGTTGAAATCATCAGCCTTGGTTCTTTTGTCAAAAAAATTCTTTATATTTTCTTGGACAACCTGAGTTCTATTGTAAACTTCTTCTCTGGATTTCTATAATTGAATGGTCTGATATATCCTCCTTTGTATATCATTAGGCTCACTTTGTATCTCTTGGATGATCTTTATAACTGGTACTCCCATGGAAGAAGGAGATATTGAATCTATACCATAAACCAACTGAAATGGGGACATGCTAATTGATTTCTTTGTAGTCAATCTATCAGCCCATAATGCATAGACCAATTTGTTGTACATGACTTCTTATTGTCCTCCAATATCTTCTTAATAATGTTCACCAAACTTTTATTAGAAGATTCAGCTAACCCATTACCTTGAGGGTAACAAGTTGTTGAATGTCCCAAAGAGATATGATATTTGTGACAAAAATCCACCATCCTTTTGACTTGAAAGCTGCAGCATTATGAGTGATCAGTTTCCTAGGACAACCAAATCTAGAAAGGATATTGGTTTCTAGGAACTTTATTATGATAGAATTAGTAGCAGCTCTTGAATAAATGCCTTCTATCCATTTGGTAAAATAATAAGTAGCAATTAGAATCCATTTATGTTGGGCAGACGACGGAGGATGAATTTCACCAATGAAATCTAGTCCCGATTGCTAGAAAGGGCTTTCAACAGAGATGGGTTTCAAAGGCATGGGTAACATTTTTCTCTTTCCTTGAAAAAGTTGTCATTTGTGGCAAATGGTTACCATGTTATGGATGTCTGGGAATAGTGTAGGCCAATAATAACTAGCTTTAAGGATTTTATTTGCAGTTTCCTTCCAATAAAGATGGCCTCCACAGTCACCTTCATGGAATTCTTGCATAACTTTATCATCATCCTTTAACAAGCATCTGAGTAAAACACCTCCAGCATATTTCCAATACAATATACTACCAACAATACCAAATTTGACAGCTTTCAATTTGAGATATCTAGGTTTTGTTTTGGATAATCCAAGAGGAGAATCTAAATTGAAAGAACATATAAGAGGTCTACATACCAGGGAGAATTTAAATATGCCTCATCTATTGGTGGAGTCACCAGTTCTTCAAGATCATCCAAAGCAAACACCATGTTGATGTTTAAAGCATTGAAATTTGATTCAGCCATTAATTTGGCTAATCCCTGTCCTTTGATTAACTTGGTGGGTTTGATCTCTATATCATATTCCAATATCACTGCTATCCATTTGCCTCTCTTCCCATCTGGCCTATTTTGAGTGAGAATGTCTTTGACCACTGCATTGGGCACATAAGCAATGATATGAGAATGTAAACCATAAACCCTGAAATCTTTGATTGCTTGACTAACGCAAATGCTTGTTTTTCCATGATATTGTACTTCAAAGAAGCATCTCTCAAAGATTTGCTAAAGAATGTTATTGGTTGTTCATGTCCATCATTGTTTTTCTGTAATAACACAACAACAATAGTATGTTTATATGCAAAAGAAAATATTATGAAATCCATGGTGAAATCTGGGCTGATTAAAACTGGAGCTTGTGTTAATGCATGTTTAACTAGGTCAAAATATTTCTCAGCTTCCACATTTCGTTTGATTTATATATCTTTTTTAAGCATGTTTGTTATATTCCTGAGTAATTCGGCCATATTTGGTATAAATATTCTCAAAAAAATAATTTTCCCAATAAAATACTGAAGTTCTTTTATGTTTCTTGGATGACTGATTTTTAGGATGCCTTCAATCCTACTAGGGTCAATCCTAGTTCCATATTTGGATATGATATGGCCTAAAAGCTTTCCTTCTTCAAGGCCAAAAAATGATTTCTTAGGATTAAGTGAAATACCAAACTTTATGCACTTTTCAAATGCCTTTCTTAGATGCACTAAGTGTTCTTCATCAATTTTTTAAAATACTATGATGTCATCGAGATAAATTACAATGAATTATCCATTCTCTTCTGAAAAAGAAATGTCCATTACTCTTTGAAAAGTGGCACCTGCATTCATTAATCCAAAAGGCATTTTAACATACATGAAAGTTCCCCAAGGGGTAGTGAAAGTAGTCTTATCTTGATCATCAGGATGTACTAAGACTTGATTGTATCCCGAGAAACCATCTAAAAAGGAAATCCTACTAGAACCCACTACCCTTTGCAATATGTGATCCATCTTTGGTAAGGGATAGTTTTCCTTGAGAGAAACCCTGTTTAAATTTCTAAATTCAATGCACAGTCTTATTTCACCATTTTCTTTCATGTAGGCACTATGTTGGATACCCATTTATAATATCTTATCAGGACTACGATCTTAGCATCATACATCTTCCTGATTTCCTTTCAACCAAAGGCATTTAAACAGGGTTTACCCTACGTAGATTTTATTTAAATGGCTTTTGATCTTCTTTGAGTGGAATTTTGTGTCATATAATGCTAGTATCATAAGATTTCAAATCTTCATAACTCCAAGAAAATACATCTATGAATTCTTTGAATAGAGCTATATATTTTCTTTTAGCCATGAGGGGTAGTGATTTTGACAATTTTATGATTTTGGGGTTCAATTCACTGCCTATATTACATTCTTCTATGTTTGTCCCTGTGGGTTCTATTTTTGGTTTTTTAGAAACATCATTAAAATCAAATGGTTCCTCTAAAGGAGCAAGTCCTCTAGGGAGAACATTATATTTAAGTTGCAGTACTTTAAATTCTTATTTTTCTAGGCCCTTACGTATTTCAGTTTTTTGTACAGTTTTATTTACATGAAATTTCTCCTCATAGACAACAATTTGTTCTAAATCACTATGTACAAAGGTTTGACTGTCTATTTCAGTTTCCAAATCTATGTTGCAGTCTTCAAATTCATCTTTTGATTTCAAAAAGCTTTCAATTTGTTTTCCATTCCCAAAAACTTGCTAGTATCTCATGTTATCAGGCACTGCAGGGTGATGCTTTACTTCAACTGTGTATTGTTTGTTTGGAAGAGGTAATTTGCAAGTGCTGGCTGAAAAAGATAATCCATTGGCCAAAGAAATATAGAGCTTAGGGATAATAGCAAGGTCATACTCTTCAAATGTTTTGACGAAATCAATAACATTTTGAGATTCTCCCAATCTGGGGTGTTTAGCTGAGAATTGTCCTTTGATTTGTCTGATGATAAGCTCAAAGTCTCCCGAGACAGAAATCATTTTGGCACCTATATTTTTAAGCAACTTTAAGCCTAATAATAATGCCTCGTATTTTTCTATGTTGTTTATACACAGAAAATTATGTTTATAAGAGTAAGCTTGAGCCTAATTAGTTGTCAGATTATATAACCAGATTCCTACCCCTGATCTTGTTTTACCACATGAGCCATCGAATTTCATATTCCACAGAGGTTCTATTTCAGATTTTTTCTGCGTAGTGGGTACTTGAGTGTTATTTTTTTCATCAGATTCATTTTCTGCCTGTTTTACCTGAGTATCTATGTATCCAACATTGTCATTATATAGAATGAATGAATCAAGATCTGTGTGGAATGAGTAGAGGGGATAATTGTCTAGCCTTTCTTGACAACTCACCATGTACTTGATTAATGTTTCTCTATACAGTCTCCTTGATTGACCAAATACTGGTATTGTGGCATATGTTATATTCATTTGAAGAGTTCCCTGCAACTTAGCCCCCCAAGATCGTGATAACAACATACCATACTTAGGAGGGATATCTGCTACTACAAAGTCCATCACTAAAATTTTGGTTGGTATCTGGGCTAGCGTGACACAAAGGTCCTTAATTAGACCTAGACATCTAACCTTGCTGGAGTCAAAAGAATACATATCTTTATATGGTCTAGTTATTTCCAATCCGAGTTTCTCCATAACAATTTTTGGCATAATATTATGTGTTGCACCTGAGTCTAACATGGCATTACGAAGGATCTTATCATGAATATTAAGACTAACATAAAATGGAGGAACAACTCCTTCTTGAGGCTTTCCATCCACCTCTAGTCCAAACAAGAGTTCAGGCTAGTCATCACTTAAATTCATTGTATCTATGTTTTCTCCTACATTGAGTACCTTTAAAACTTGAGACCTATAAACATTCTTGTTCAGCAATTCAATAAGGGGAATAGAAATCTTAAGTTTTGCAATTTCATTCTCAATACTGAAGGGTACTTGACTTTTTAGCAAGTTTCAAAAATCTATTTTATCAGCTATGGTCCTTGTTATTATTTTAGTTTGTTTACTTGTAGTAGGCATTTCAGTTTGGACAGATTTTGTTGAGACATCAATCGTTTTCTTGGTAATATTTTCTGTATTTCTCTTTTCTGCATTGTTGTCATTTCTCTTTGAGATTTCAACATTTTTCTTAGGATCAAATTCTAAAATTTTCTTTCCAGAATTGTTTAGATCTTTTTTGTTGGAGTTATCATTGTTTTTCTTGCTCCTGAGATTATATTTTCTGTGAACTTTGAATATAGCATTTTCAAAGCCATGTTTATAATCATCGGATTCTTCAAATTCTAGTTTCGTTTGAGTCAATAAAATAATTCTTGCTCTTCTTGTGTAAGAAAAACATAATCATCTTCATTAGTTCCCATCGAATTTATTTGATTTTCCTCCACTTCTTCTATCACCTCCCTACCTTCCTCTGCATAATTTTCTTGAAATGGAGGCCTAATTTGTTGATCTAGGCCTCTTTGTCTATTTTGTTGAGGATTTCTTATAAGATTTGGATTTTAGTTCTGTTGAATAGGTGTGTCTTTGTTGATATCTATCCTTTCCATAGTCCTTACTAGAGAATCAATCTTGGCTTCTGCTACAGAAGTGGATGCTTCTTCTCTAAAAGTCACTCTCTTTTCAGCCCTCATCCTTGCTCTTTTAGCTTAGAGGTTGGCCTATACACTCACAACATCTCTTTTCATCCCTTCTAGGGTTTGAGAATTTCTTTCCCTAAGTTTATAAGACATGTCTACATCAAAACCATCTGGGAATTTGATTAAGGATAAATCCTGAGGTGTTTTGAGATTGACAGGAATTGCATTATATGTCTTGTTGAATATAGTGCAATAATCTTGAACACTTTCCACTACTTCCCTCTTGATATTTTCATATTATGATAAAATTTGGAGAGGGTTCTTTTTGACTTCCCACCTATTGAGAAAAGTTTGGTGAAATGCAGGGAGATCAGTTATATTATTTGCAAGTAAAGATTTGAACCACTTCCTTACTTCTCCTCCTAGACTTTGGGCAAACATTCTAAGTTTAATGCTTTCTTCATCCACCTCTTTCAAATCAAAACAACCATTCATTTTATCTACATGTTGTTGGGCTGTTAATGGACCAATACCATCAAACAATACAATTTTGGATTGATAGTCTTGTGGCATATTGGCCAGTGGCACAGGTAGCACCAGAGGATCATATCTGGAAGCCATGATTGGTGGGGGGAAATAGGGGGATTGGAAATGAATGGAGGTGGAGGAGTAGAGATTAATGTAGGGACCTGAACACTGGGGGAAAGGGTGACTGAAGGGGTGGGGCTTGTAGAAAAAGTAGGACTAGACGATTAAATGTGTATAGAATGAGATGGAATGGTAGAGGCTGCTATATTTAAGGCAGTTAATTCCACTGACTCCTGAAGGTAAGCACTATCAATCTCTGAAGTAAGATATGTGAACAAATCCTAAAGGGCTTCAAAATGTTGTAGGAGCTGAAAATCTGTTTTAGTCTCAGAAAGAGATACTCTTATAGGAATTCCTTGCCAAGATGATGGATCAAATATAGTGTGATATTTCCAATTCTCTGATTTAGTCATGAATAAAACTTGTTCAAAGTGAGTATCAAACTGGATATCTTGTAATGTAACAAAATTTTGAGGGAGGGAATTTTCTCTATGAAGAACCCTGTTACTAGTCTGACTCTTAGTTCTTGGGGTTTTTCTCAAAATATTCTCAGGGTTATCCACTATAGCAGGAGGATTTAGATTTGGGTGGGATCTAGTGGATATTCTTTTGGGAGCCATAATTTAGATTTGAATCACAAGCAAATTGATTACATGCAAAAACAGAAAAAACCAATCTTGGGAGTTATTTTATCATACAAAGTTGTTTAACTGGGTAGTTTGAAATTTAAAAACGAAATGGAAAATTATCAATAGTCCCATGTATGGTTGCCAATAAGTTATCGTTATGTGATTTTGAAGATTGGCAAGACAAAAGGTCACAAAATATACATCAAACCACTTATGAGTGCAGGACCTAGCCTTCCTGAACTTAGAGAGAGCTCTTTCTATACAATTATGTTTTAACTTTGTTTTTAGTGCTGGAATATTTAGGCTATATATTAAGAATAAAAAGATTGTTTGTTCAATTGGTTTGAGACAGATCATTTTTAAACATTTTCCAATGGGCAATGGAGTCACAGGCCAGGTGGTAACATCAATTTTACAGAGCGTTTATAGGGCAAGCTAATTGTCCTCACTGGATCTTTAAAGCAAAATGATAAATGGAATGACAGATAATGATATCAATTACGATTACAAAGAATTTAAGTATTTTGTAATCATACTTCAGAAGAAAACACAGAAATTGTAAATACTGATAGCAATAAGGTGCTTCAATAGCATATCTTAAACTATAATTTTTGTTTTACAATGAGAAGTGAAAATGCATGGATAAGTAAAAAGAAATACATTAAACACATAGAGAAAAACATCACCAGGTCAAAACAGATCAAGTATCCTGTTAACTGTCCTTTTATTGATGCTCTAACTTGAAATTACAATGCTCCAAATAAAAAAATAGTTCATATGGCTAGGGTCCAAACCCTAATACTCCCAATGCATGGAGTATTTAAACGGAAACTACAACGATTTTCCTTGTGCACTTGGCAATCTATTACTTATTACAATGAAGGAAAAATTGACTAATGTAGCTAAGGAGTAGCCACGCTAAGAAAACTAGGATAGTTGTCCCTCCTTTTCTAGAATGTTGTTTCCTGAAGTGTTAGTTAGACTAGAGTGGTTTTGTTGACGTGGCTGGTGCTGACTCAAACATGTATGACTACTCTAGTCATCCTTGTTTCCTTCTTCCTGGTAGTCACATAAGTCACTCCACGCTTCCCCTTCGGGGATATTAATTTTGATTAACCTTCGGTACACCTCATTAGCATCAATGTATTTGGACAATGATGGCTTGACCAAAAATACATGCTTGAGCTCATGTTGAATGTAAATCCGATTGTTGATTTCTTCTAGTAAAGCTTTTCCTATTATGTTGCCTTTGATGTTTGACAGATTTGCAACATCTGTGGCTATACCTTGAAGCTTCTTGACATAATCCCCTCTATCCATGATTTTTTTATTTATAACAAACAGAGAGGGAAGACCCTTTTCATGCAGAGGCTACATTCTATTACAAAACCTATTTACTGTCAACTCTAAAAGTTGGCACTTTTCCTTCAGCTGCACATTTAAACTCTTCTTTGTGGGCACCTTCTTAACTTGTAGTATGGTCTTTGTCCTATCTGCCACTCCTAAGTCTTCTAGCTCATATTTGTTTCTTACATTCAGGAACTTGATAGTTTTGTTCGCTGTCACTGGCATATCTCCCAATTCTGTGTTGGTGGCTGAAATGGATTCTTTGGCTTTTTCTAGCAACTCTTTCTGCTCAAAAATAATTTGGATTCTAGGCCAAATTTCATCCATCTGATCTATGATATTGTGCCAAATTATTTCCTTAATCCTCCCTAGAGTAATCCCAATGGAGGATTATTTTTCTGACTTCTGAAGTGTCTCAATCAATGCCTTTGTTCTCTACATCTCTACCAAGTGGTTGTCTTTAGCCCTTTTAGTATGATATTGTAGCACACTAACTTGGGATTCCAGCCTTTTAATTTCTTCATTTTGTAGGTCCATTCCCTCCATAGATATTGCCAACAGTTCTGTCCTGGTTCCTGCTCCTGTTACTGTACATGCTGGAGTAGTTATGGGGAGGGCTATTAGAGGAAGGGTCATGTGTAGTAGGTAGCTTGAGCTGCTTCTTCAAAGCTGTGATGTATAACTCTTTCTTCTTTATCACTTCTTCAACTGCCTTGGTATCTGAGGGGTCATACCCCCTATGTATGCAGAAACCTAGTTCTAGCATCCCCCAATATTTCCTCAAGTGAGACTATGGTCTGCGCTACGCAGATTTTTGCCGAAAGGGTCGGTAGTATAGGGTTTTATTGGTTAGCGTAGCTAACTCTGAACCTGGGTCTAATCCCCTCAAGCCAACATTTCTCAAAACCAACAAGTAGAAAATAGTCCCATGAACCATTTTGAGAACAACTAGGTTACCCTATAGATGAGTCTTCTTTTAAGCCATCAATCCTCATGGCAACAGGGTATTGGTTTTGCAACAAATTATAAATCATATTGTCTTCATCAAATTTGTTGTTGCTAATGGTGGTTTCTTATGTACATACATTTTATAATGATGAGAGGTGAGAGTCTTGTTCTTCTTGTTCTTCTTCCTATACCCATGTGGGAAAGTCATCCTCAACGAGATTTTGAATTGGTGGGTGTAATACAAGATTTTTTTTTGATTGTACATTGGTGATGGTCATGTTCCTAGCCCTATATTTGATGTATGCATCAACAATACCTAATCAGGGTCTTCCTAAGATTAGTGGATAACAATTAAACTTGGTATTAGGTTGAAGGACAAGGAAATTGGTGGGATACTCCAAAATTTTAAGAAAGAAGAATATGTATTCTATGATACCTTCATGTGCTACTATAGATCTATCAACAAGTGGTAACACAATAGAGGTCTTCCGTAGAGATCCTTGAAGTTTGAGTTTGAGCATGGTTTTCTTGGTCATGGCATTGATTGCAAATCCCATATCAATGTGAGTGTTTGGAACTATAATGTCATTAAGGTGAATATCTACTACTAGGCTCCCAAGGTCTAAGTACTTGGGGATGATTATTCTCCCAAGCATAAGATCAACTAGTTGCCCTATGACATTAATAATGGGGGCATGCTTCTTCATTCTCCCAGGCCTTCTAAGACATTCCTCTTTAATGAAATTTTTATATATAGGAATATCCTTGATGGATTTAAGGAGATGGA
Organism: Pinus taeda; assembly: GCA_000404065.3. Classification (NCBI taxonomy): domain Eukaryota; kingdom Viridiplantae; phylum Streptophyta; class Pinopsida; order Pinales; family Pinaceae; genus Pinus; species Pinus taeda. The sequence continues at coordinate 25,103 of APFE030077944.1, read as the reverse complement.
TTTTGACAAAGAGTTTTCAGTTTTCCTAGAAGCTCAACTTCATCTGGGGTGTGTTCTTTGCGAGTTGTCAACCTTTCCGGATAGGAAGGTTTTGGTTGGGTGAATTGAGGTAAACGTTTTTCCTTCTATTCCTCAAGATTTTATGTTGGTGGAGGTGGATGAACATATTGAAGGACCTTCCTAGACCTAAGGTTTATTTCTTAGATTTCTACATCATAAGTTTGGTAAGTAGTTTCTCCACTATAGATTGTTTGAGCCTACCTATTCTTGGGATTTGGAGTTGGTTGGGTAGGAATTTGTGGTTGATTTGTAGGAGTCTTTTTGGGTGATTGATATTTCTAAGGAGGAGGTGTTAGGGTGTAGAACTTTGTAGAATTTTTCTACAAATCATCTAGCTCTAATACCATGTAGAATTTTTTCTACAAATCAGCTAGCTCTGATACCATGTAGAAATTTCCCACCTGTAGATCACCTGGTAATGCAATGTACTAAAGCAAAACACTTGATCTAATTCTACAAACAATTTAGCGGAAGCTTAATCAACCATGAGAAACATCAATAAGAACACATATAACTGATAAGAAGGAATCAATCACACATAACACAGAAGAATTTACCCGGGGAAAGCACCTGCCTAAAACCCCATCTCTGTATTATCATACAAGTGGAAATATAGTTCGAATTACACAAATCCTTAGCTCAGAAGCTATCCATCTCTCAGTACAATCCCTCTGCTGCTCATAGATAGTCAAAGGCTTCTCACAAACCTTCTCCTCTGCCCTCCAAGCCTCCTATTTATATGCACAGTTTTTCTTGGGTCCTCCAACTGCAACCTGTGTGATTCTCACCTCACACACAACACTGACCTCTTAAATAACTGCACAAAATTGAAGGAGATAAATCCTCATCATGGATGAGCTTCCTTTATAGGAAAAATATTCATCCAACTGATAGTACACTATCCCACATCTAATCTCAACTAGGTCTCTGACAGAACTAACATGCAACAATTATCCATGAGTGAATCCTTAGTTATCTAAAATAATAGTTGTCACATGCATGCAAGCATTAACAAACTATATTTTATTATTTTAACAACTTGTTAAAATAATCTAACTGAACTTGACTAGTTAGAACTAAGTCAACTAATTCTCTCATTATAGAACTCATACTTATTCCTTCAATCCGTGGAGGAAATTAAGGATAAATTCCTCAATCAATGGGATAACTCATGTGCATGCTCACAAAGACTTCAAATTCGAATTTTCTTAATTAATTAACTCAACTGAATTAATTTATTCATATTTCCAACTGTTGTTAAGACCAAAATTAACTTTACTTCCTATAGATAGACTAGGGACTACTATAAATAGGAAGGGACACAAAAATACTATTTTTAGAACTTTTTATTTTTAGCAGTTTCACCTCTCACCCAATGTGGCCAATGACCTCACTAGCCAAACTGCTATTTTTAGACATGCTATTTTTAGCAGGTCTATTTTTAGCACATTCTAAATTTAACATTTCTTGTTTCACATTTTTCAACACTCCCTCTCAACAAGAAATGCTTTCTCTCGAACCCGATCCTGTAACTCTAGAATGTTCTGAATGCAACACATCTACCCGGTCCACTTGCTCCAACAACACTTGGAACTAAAACACTCCCAACTGACCACTCTGTTGGGCTAGGAACATAGTCTGATGCTGAAGCTCTACCTACTACTGACAAGTGCTCCCTCTCTGACATCTGCACTACTGCAACATCTCCATGCATCTTGCACCATTTCACACCTCTTTGTGCCACCTAACACTATGAAAAACACTTGTGCCTCTCACATTGCTGCAGCCTCCTAGCTATGCACTGTCCTGTGATTCCCTACACTGTAGCTATCTCTAGTGCTCCATCCACATCTGTCTCTACCCTCAGTTAGTTCCTGCTACTCCACATTGGGGCTCCTGTAACAAGGTCTCATCCAAGAGGTTGGGTACCTCAAGGATCCTGCCCCTCCTCCTTAGGACATCACTCTATATCGCCCCACCTCCTTCCTGGAGGTATGGCTACATGTGATCCCTCAGCCCACCTGGCTCAAAATTTCCCCCTATTGGAGGTCTCTGCATGAGTAGATGTCTCTACTCGATCTCCACTCAGCTTCCCTTGTTGTGCCTGCTCCACAACCTCCTGAAGTTGCTCCACCAATCGTGGCTCCTCCACAATCGTCTGAGACTTCTTCTAGCTTTGCATGCTGAGAGGTAATATACCCTCCCTCTCAACCACCATGTCTCCATCATTTTCCTTGTTGCTTAAGCCTTTGCATGCATCTTGAACCTCAAGAGCATATAGGTTCTTGACCTATGAACCAATTTGCTTCACCTGTCTAGTGATGATGTGTCTAAGGAAAACCTTTCCCTTACTAAAGACTAAATCATAGCCTTCGTCTTTCAGCATCACGATCGACACCAACTTTCTCTTCAGTCCTGGTACATACTTGACATTAGTCAAGGTAAGGTAAGATCCATGCTCCCTCTAAAAAATAACCATGCCTACACCTGAGACACTACACTTCTCATCATTACCCATCGCTATGATTATCTGGAGATCTTTCTCCTCCAAAGTACTGAACAAACTCTTGTCACCGTTCATGTGGAAAGAAGTTCCACTGTCAAGAAACCAACCACTTCCCACCATGGATGAAACCATGCATGCGAAGAGTGTGAAATCCAACTCAAACTATGAAGCAAGTGCCTCACCTTTCGATCCTTCCCCATATCCCTTCTTGGATTTCCTCCGTGGATAATGTGCAACATAATGGCCCACCTCATGACAACGAAAGCATCACACTTTCAATTTTTCAACCTACTTCTCATCATTAGAAGAACTAGATTCGGAAAGAGAAACCTTATCCTTCCCCTTCTTCGCCTTACTCACTAAGGCACAGTTCTCCTCATCATGCATGGATGAAGAACTGTCTCTGGTGCTCCGTCTGATCTCCTCCTGCATCAAATCCGACCATAGTCATTCCCAATCTGGCAATTTCTCCCTTCCATTCACTGAGTCCTTGTAGCTATGCCAGCTCTTAGGAAGGCCAAGGAGTGCTAGACTCACCATATCCTCATCCGATGTCACGAACCCTACACTTGCAAGCTCATCCTTGCATGTGATGAGCTTGGTCAGATACATAGAGATCGTCTCATCACTTTCACACTTGATCTTTCGAAGTTTGTCCTTTAGTGCTAGCTTCCTCTGATCACTGTTATTCTGATATAAATCTTTCAATGTTTTCCACATTGCATGCGGAGTCTCCTTCCCATGGAGGCTCGAGACAATGTCATCTCGCACTCCCTCCAAGCGAATTCTCCTAGCTCTAGCCACACACTTCCTCCATTCCACCTGCTCAGTCTTGTCAGTAGGCTTAGGAATTTCTTGATCAATGAAATCCTTAAGGCCATT
>APFE030077941.1:0-22662 GCA_000404065.3 Pinus taeda | reverse complement strand
TCACAGATCAGTCAGAACGAGTGCAACGGTTGTTGTAGAAAGGTTCATGTGAAAGGTTTGTCTGATGTTTGGTAGAGCGGTTGACACAAACAAAACAACATTAACAACATATACAACACATTTCCATTAATATATTATGCATTACAACAAACTAATCAGTTCAAGTGTAGAACACGAGTTAAAGCAACATGAGTTATAAGTGTTAGAGATCAGTCTTACAACAAATACAATAAATGTGTGAAAACATGTTGGCTCTTATTATCTAAGGAAGTGTAAGTTACCATCATACAATACATCTATGTAAACCTACTAGCCCCAACAGTGGAATGTTACAACCACATTTGCTTGCTCCTCCAAAGAGATGAACTAGCTCTGTGCAGTAGAGAAGCCAAGGTGCGTTATAATATTGTCCAAGCTCTTTCTAAGATAGTCTTATCAAAAGCTTGGCTAACCAAAATCCTATACAATGAGTTATGGGGGACTATTTATAGGAAAGGGTGGGGTGACCCTTGACATTCCCCTTTGTGACAATTCAACTACCCCCATGACTCCTCACCTACTCTATGATTGTTACATCCAACTATTGACACTTGACTTACATCTGACATGACTCAACATTACAATGCACACGTACTCATGTGAGACAACATGGCTTGAGAAGCAAGCCATAAAAGACATCACTGACACTCAGTCCACTGTGATGAGACCAATTATTTGACATGCTTGTGATGGTGAAGGTGGTGAGTTGATGCCAAGCTTGGTCATCTGTGATGGTGTGCATGCACCTCATGGTGAAATATTGCTCAAGCGAACCCTTGCCTCCATCGCAACCATTGCATTGGTTTGGCCCCTTCATCCAAATCGTCTGCTAACATGTGCATGCATAGAATCTGTATTGATCTTCAAGTGTGCTAGTGGTCATGCACATCAACTTGCCAAAGTACATGTCCAACTCCAGCTAGACATGCTTCTTGTCTTTGCCTTGGTGAGTGTGTTGAATGGGTTGGATTGAGTGTGTTGTGTGCGCACAATGACATGAATGCTGTTGAAACCCTTGAATGCGATCAACAACACTTCTCACCATGTCTTCTCCATGTTAGCTGCTAGGATGGATCTATCTGTGTAGCTTCACGTTCTTTCTTGAGTTGCTGCTTCAACTCACACAACTCCTTCTTTATTCCATCCTCTATCTTCGCGTGACCTTCATATTGCATCGTCACCTCATAGCCTGAGCCTCTAAACTTTCTTTCGTTATCAGTGGATCTGCTTGATCTTGCAACTTTGTCCCACCTTTGTTTTTTCAGCAACCTTCCTTTTGCATTCACTGTGTTCACTTCATTCGGTATGTTGCCTTCAACTACTATTCATGATGTTGCTCACTATGATGCTGCTACTGTCATATCGCGATGTACTTGTCTATGACCAAATTGATGTCTTCATGATAGGAAATTTCATAGACACTTAATCGACTACATCTCAAGGTATGCTTTGGTCGTTGTCTTCGACTCTGCTCTCTTGGAAACCATTGTACCTACACTGTTGAGAGGCAGATGAGCACCTGTAATACTTAGTGTCATGGAAACACTCATGGCGAGAAATTTGTCATTCGAAAACCAAAATGAACTTGAGAACTGACTTGCAACATGCCTGTGTGACTGGTCATTAAGGTTGCACAGTTTCGGCTGAGATGTCAGGAGACTAACTCCCAAGACTGCACAAGGCACAGTCTGGGTTGCTGGGAGACTAACTGACTGTTGGAACTGTGCAATGCATAGTTTGGTGTAGATGTTGACTGTTGGAATTGTGTAATGTGCAATCTCAGCTAGCAATGGCTGCAGGCTCAATGACTGCATTACGTAATTTTCTTGGCCAGTAGTCACTGTCTTTTAGGATTGCACAAAGCACGACTACAGAGCAGCTGTTGGGCATAAATGCACATTTTTTGAGAGGAAGCCAGAGCCAAACTCGCCCATGGGAAATTGAAAGTGAATGTGAGTGCAAATGCATGTTGATACTAAGTGTAAGCATAAGTGAATGATCATGCATGAAAATGGTGAATGACAGATTCTGAAAATGGAACAACATGCATGTGGGTGAGGTGAATCGCCAAATCGGTGATGCTTCGTGAAAAACAATTTCATGCATGTGACAGCAGTGAGATGTTGACGAAAATTGAAACGGTGCTAGGAAAATATAATATGCATTTAAACAACAATAAGCATTCAAATAAATCAAGAAAACAGTACTCATACAAGTGAAAACACAAAAAGTGACAGAAATGCAACACAAGGCATGGGAAGCGGGTTTTCCCCAAAACAACTAAGCTGAGTGTGCTAACTGATCCTAGATGCGATGTGGGATGTCAGAGTTGTAAGGTTGATGTGAGGAATGAGATCTGCAGCATCCAGTTGATGAGTTTTGATAACATCGAGGTTGTGACACGCATTCCACAAATCTAGGGAAAGTGACACTCAATGGGAGATCTCTGAAATGACCCTTGCATGTAACCTCCAACTGCTAAACATAGTTCCTTGAAAGAAGGGATGCCTTTGCATGCTACCTTGGGAGAAGTGGCCCATGCATGCAATTCAGTTTTGCTCGGTCCTGGAGGGAACCGGTCAACTTGGCTGCACATGCAAGAGAATTCTCAACTGCTTGAATGAAATGCACATTTATGGCTAGGAGTTGGGCTGACTGCCTAGGATTTTATGCAATTTCTAAGCAGAGCAATTAATTGCTTCTTACATTTGTCAAAATTTTGGGCTGAGCAGCCCTACTAGGAAAAATTATGCAATTCTTGTTGGGAGTGTTGACTAGCAGGATTGTGAAGTCCTAGAGCCCAGTAGGCTGCCAGAAAGGATTACAGAATTTATGGAGGGAAGGGTGGTTTCCATCCAGAAATGCGCTAATTTTCTTGGGGAAGCTACTTAGCTTGCATCTAGACAAGTTAGGTGAACAGCTTGTGAGGGGGATGGATCAAGCTGTGATCAACAAGCTCCCTTTGTGTAGGAAGAGACTGAAGCTTGTGAGCTTGACTAAGCAAGGCAAGATGTTGTGTTGGAAGGGAGGCTCCAAAATGAAGATAAGGCAAAAATTTTGAGGGTGGTTGTAGCCGCTACATCACAAACACCGATGTTCCACCTGCTCCAACTCTCTAAGGTTTCGATATCTGATGTGTTAATGTCTCAATGTGTGGATATCCGGGGGTTACGATATCTAATATGTCAATGTGTTGATTTCCCAATGTGCTAATCTCTGATATCCCGATATCCGATATGTTGTCTAATCCAATATTCCTTACTTCCTAAGTCTTCAAATCCCTAGACTTCGGCAGACCATATATTTTGATTCAGGAATCCATTTTTGAACTATCGCATATCATTGGAAAACTCTTCTAGAGCAATTTTCATTGGATATGGTCTGATGTATGCTTTAATTCCATTTTCTACTTGTGAGATGGATGTAAAATATCTTCCACACTTCTCTCCTTGACTCTTATTTTTGTGCTTGGAAGGTTGAACTCTCAACCACCATAGTGATAATTATATCGCTTCTTCAATAAGCCTACTACTGTGATGATTCTCTACATGAAGCCTTCAACTTCCATGGAATTCCATCACTGTAGTCATCATTTTATGTCTATTCCAGTAAGCCTTCTACTATGATGATTTTCTATAAAACATTACAACAACCATGGGATTCCTCCCGAACACCTAATCATCATGATGACCCCTGTTTGAAATCAATGTCAACACTTACATAGGCACTCATATACAACTAATTGTCCAATAATATCCCCATTTAACATTGACTGCAACACTATATGCTCCCCCTCAGGCAAGGCATGGTCTACTCCAATGCAAATCTTCTCCCCCCATGACATCAGTTGCAAATAATACTTCTCAAATACTCCCTCTAAACCATTTCATCATACTCTCCCATGAGCTCCACATGCTCAGTAGCTACCACCACCTACGAAAATGAAGTCATTTGGAGGGAGGAGTCACAACTCCGATCTGTTTGCCTGAGATATTCAAATGGTTCTCTTTCTATTGGCTTGGTAAATATATATTCTATTTTCTCTTTAGTGGCCACATACTCAAGTCTGATAGTGTTGGTCGCAACTTGTTCCCTTAGGAAATGGAACTTGATAGGAATATACCTAGTCTTTGAATGCATGACTACATTTTTGGAGATGTTGATGGCGCTTATGTTGTCACACATTATTGAAATGGGACAAGTCATCTCTACATGTATATATTTCAATTTTTTCTTCATATATAGAATATGTGTACAATAGGTAGCAACAAAAATATACTCTTCTTTAGCAGTCGACAAAGAAACGAAGGCATGTTTCTTGTTGACCCATGACACCAAGAATTTTCCCAGGAAAAATATTGCACCAGAAGTATTCTTCATGTCATCAAGGATTCCACTCTATTATGCACCTTTGTAGGCCTTCAACTTGAATTATTTTCTCTTCCCATACAACAGTCCATACTCTATTGTTCCTTGAAGATATTTGAAAATCCGTTTGATAGAAACAACATGACTCTCATGGAAGAAAACCTAAAATATGGCCACAAACCCCACTGCTTGCATGATGTCTGGCCTTGAAGTTCTAAGATAAAATAAGATTCCTATCATTGACCGCTAATCAATCTGATTTACTAGTAGTGTTCCATCTTCTTTACAAATTTGCAGCTTGTAGTCATGGGTGTGTTGACTGGTTTGCAGTCTTCCAACCCAAATTTCTTCAGTTTCCTTTAGATATTTGGAATTGGATATAAACACTTCTTGTGGAGACTGAGTAATTTGTAGACCCAAGAAGAAGGAGAGTTCTTCGACCATAGTATTTTCATATTTTTTTTGCATACAAGTTGAAAATTGACGCCCCAATTTTTCCATATCGTTGCCAAATATTATATCATCCACATACACAACTACTATCAGTAGATGGTCACCTTCAGACTTTACATAAAGTTTAATATCAACAGTGCCTTTATTAAACCCTTATTGTCGAAGGTACTTATCCATCCTTTTGTACCAGATTTGGGGGCCTATTTTCATCCATACAGGGCCTTCTTCAGTTTGCATATGAACCCTTCATCAGCGATGAGAAGAAACCCTTCTAGTTGCTCAATATAAACTTCTTCTTCTAAATCTCCATTGAGAAATGCAGACTCCACATCCATACGATATACCTTGATATTCTTATGGATGGAAAGAGAAATAAATATCTTGATAGCTTCCAATCAAGATACCGGTGTAAAGGTTTCTTTGAAATCTACCCCTTCTATTTGTGCACACCCTATGTACAACAATCGAGCTTTGTCCTTGATTACTTCACACTATTCATTTAGTTTGTTCTTGAAAACACATTTGGTTCCAATATTTTTTTTCTCTCAGCCTTGTAATTTAAGAGCTCCCAAGTGTAATTATTTTCAATTTGATCAAGTTATTCATCCATATCTTTTACCCATAACTTGTCTTCACTTGCTTGACAAAGGTTCTTGGATTTTTTCTGCGATACGTAGACAAATTCACATAACTTGTACTACCAACAAGTTTCCTCCTTGCTTGGACACTATGTCTTTGATCTCCAAGAATATGAATCTTAGGATGTTCCTTCTATACAAACCTCGAGGGTGTCCTTGGCCTCGAATTCATGCCAGTCATGCATACTCCCTCACCTTCACTATCTAAATATGTTTCCTTTAGATCTACAGACTTGAAATCTGAACTTCCTTCATCATCCGAGTTCATATTTGTTTTGGAGGACTCATGTTATGAACCATTGCATCTACTATTACATTCTCAATCTTCTTTTTCCACTTCTTGTAACACTTATATCGTTTGCTTCAAATAGAGTACCTGAGCAATATCCCTTCATCAACACGTGAGTCAAACCATCCAGGATTATTTTCATTCCTTTTAATGAAGCAATTTCTTCCAAACACCTTGAGGTGTTTAACTGATGCAGGTCTTCCCTTCCATAAATCATAGGTATTTTTATCACTATTAGGCCTATGTTGAGTTATGTTTGATAGATATACTACTTCCTGGGCTGCTTTTCCCTAGAAGTTGTGAGACACTCTTACTTCATCCAATATTTCTCTAGACATTTCCTAGATTATTTTGTTCTTCCTCTCTACTACTCCATTTTTCTCAGGAGTTCTAGCCACTGAGTACTTCCTATAGATGTTATGCTCTTCACATAATTCCTCAAGTTCCCTTGAGGTGTACTCTCCCCCTTTGTCTGATATTAAAAAATTTACCTTTAAGTAGTTCTCATTTTATACTTGAGCTTTAAACTTCTTGAAATTCTTGAATACTTCTGAGTTCTCTTTTAAGAGGAAACTCCAAGTGGCCTTGGTGAAAGCATCAATGAGAAACATGAAATACCTCTCTCCTTTTGAGTTTTTTTTCTCTACTTGGGTCACAAATGTTTGTGTCAATGAGTTGCAGAGGTCTAGATGAGGAGAACTCTTTTGACTTGAAATGAGTCCTATTTTGTTTGTCAAAGTGACATGACTTAGAGATTGAGTTATCGAGAATTAAAAACCTTGGTAATCCTCTCATGACTCCCATCTTGCTCACTTTTATCAAATTGTCAAAACTCAAATATCCAAGCCTCTTGTGGCATAACCATGTTTCACTTGTTTTGTTTAAATAGTAGTTAACCCTGTAATCATCAAACACAAATACATTATTGTGGAAACTGATTGATTTTCCCACTAGGTTTTTATTCTTCATGTTGTGAATATCACAATATTTAGATAGAAAGCTCACATCATAGCCATTATCACACATTTGACTAACACTGACAATATTGTGCTTGATACTTTCTACATAGAACACATTTTGTGCTTATGTTTTTTATCAAGATTGACTCCACCTTTACCCTTGATTCTTGTTGGAGCATTGTTTCCAAAGGTGACATTGTTACTCTATCCTTTTCATTTAGCGAAAAAGAAAAAATAATAATAATATAATAAAATTATAAATAAATAAATAAATAAATAAAAATAAATAAATATAAATAATAAATTAAATAAATAAAAATAAATAAATAAATAAAAAATAAATAAATAAAAATAAAATAAAAATAAAATAAAAATAAAAATAAAAAAAATAAAAGATAAAAAAAAAAAATAAAAATAAAAATAAAAAATAATAATAATAATAATTTAATAATAAAATAAAAATAAATAATAATAAAAAATAAAATAAAATAAATATTTTTCCCAGTCATATCTTTGGAACAACCACTATCCACATACCATTTGTTTTCTTAATGATGAGATGATAAGGAAAGTCCACATTGCATGCTCTTTTTAGTCTTTCATTTCCAACTCCCCTTATCCTTTTGGATAGCTGACTGTTTAATATTTTGGGACTCAGATAGGTATTCAAACCTGCAACTACACTCATTGGATTTGTGCCCAAAATTATTACATTTGAAGCATTCTGCTTCACTTAGCAAGGGAGAGAAGACATTATGCTTTCTGAGAGAAGAGTTTTGAGATTTAGAGATCCAATGCATATTATATTTGGTATTTTCATCTCTTTCAACTTTGATCCTTCTACAATCAATAACTTTACACCCAAAGGTATGACACTTATAATAGTGACCATAAAACAAATAGGCATGCCTATTTTTGGAAGCATTATGATATTGTGTAGGAAAATACCTTGGTTGTCTGGTTGATTGGTTCATTCTCCATTCAAGATCTCCCCTTTCCCTATTGTTCTTTTGTCTACATTAATATTTTCATGATGCTTTTTCCCATGGCTTTGTGGTTCTCTAAAACCTTCGGACCTAAAGTTTATCTTACCGATAGAATATTCTTGTGTCTTAGAGTATCCCAAACTAGTTTTAATTCCTGAGGGACTTTGAAAACTCAATATTTGATCTAGTCTCCTTGTCCCTTTGGAAAATTTTTCATGTAGACCCTTCTTGGGCTTTGTTCTCTCAAGAATGGTTCTCAGAGAGACAACTTGTACTTCGAGACTCTAATAGTTCTCTTCCCATTATGTTGTAGCGGCTACCACACCCTCCAAAATTTTGGCCCACTTACAATTTCAGCGCCTCCTTTGAGAGTTTTACTTGATCAATGCACACACTCGAGTTCACCTCATGAGCTCGTGTGAGTCTTTGCACCCACCTTGTTCAACCCTTCAATGGGTAGTGTTTACATGTGGGAAACAATGTATCACTTGCAACCATGTTCTGGTCATACACAAGGTCTCTACCTCATGTGTACATGTTGTGCTCACTATGTAAACATTCGCCATGCTCAAACACAGAGACATCTACAATGTCGCACAAGAATCGTCATAGTCATCCAAAGATCAATCACAAGCGTCGTGCTTGTTGAAATGCACCTCCCATCAATCATGTTGAGCATGTGTTTCTAGATGGTTTGATTCATCTTATCGTCAAGTCATGTAACTGTGTGTTTACAAGTTCGCATATGCACCTCTTCACTCACTCACACACTTAGTTGTTTTATTGAAGTTCTAATGACCAGATCACCCTATAACGGTCGAACCTTCACCCCACCATTGACTCGATCGACTATCACCTAGAACAGTCCAGAAGTAGCGAGCAAGTGATTTCAAGTTGCGCTACCTGCAAGTTAATCAATTAACCCTCATGTTGGTCAACTAGAGAGTTTGACATAGTAGTCATCTTGGGAATAACTCCACTAAAAAATTGCATAGAGGATGCAGACCATGGCCACTCCGCTAAGTGTCATAGACAAGTTAGATAAACACCTAATTCCCCTCCCTATCTCCCTCATAAAATTACACAGTTTTTCCAGCCATCCCACCAGTCAGTTAGTTGTCTACGCACTCGGAAAATTGTTCAAATTTCATGAGAAAGGCCTCTGCTACTGAATTGTCTACCCAACTCAGAAATTGCACAGAGATGATCAGTAGGTCAACCTCCTAGCATGAGTGTAGTTTTTACCTCTAGTACCTCCCAGCAACTTGCTGCCAGCTCCCTCTAGGAACTACTCAGTTTTTCCCATCAGCATCTCCTAGTAGCCCGGTGTCAGCTACCTCCAGGAATTGTGCAATTTTTGTAGCCAAGCTCTCCGTAACTTGCTGTCAGTTCCCCCCAGGAACTGCGCAGTTTTTGTTACCAATATCCTAACAATATACTACCAGTTCGCTACAAGAACTGTGCAGTTTTTGCTACCAAGATCCTAGCATCCTACTGCCAGTTCCCTCAAGGAATTACGAAGTTTTTCTACTAGGCTTGCGATGCCCGCTCCTTCCAGAAATTGGGTAGATTTTATCTGCCCATCCTTTTTGCAACTCAAACTGCTCCTCCCAAAAAATTGTGCATTTTTTTCCTCCAAGCAAGCCAGACACCGCGGACAGTCACTATCGATCTAGATTTCATGTCACCATCTCCTAGTGGCTTCTGCACAGTTTTCACCAGCAGTTCTTAGAGCCTCCATCCCTGCTCGAAGCTTTCCTTGCGCAGTTGTGTAACCTTGTCTTCTCTCCTAGTCATATGCATCTAAAACTATCATGCATCATGGTATACTAGGAGGTATATGGATTTGATTTCGCCTCGTCCTGAGTGACTATATATATAGGTACACAAACAAACATGGCACGACGATAGATGAGATGAATAAGGGGAGTACATGGAAGAGGAACTCTTCGCAAATGGACAAACAAATGATGCATGCAAAGGGATGTGATCACGAACAAAAGATCATGTAAATATGTGTTCATGGATGGACAAACGAACATGTAAAGATGTGCTCGTGGAAGGATGAATAGACGAACATGCACTTTTCACGAATGAACGAACCTGTCAAGCATGCCAACATACAAGCAAGGAGCAACATGTGAATGAAACATCAAGTGAACCCAATGACCATCAAAGACTCTGCACACCTTGTAATTTAGAGGTGAAGTTGTGACACACCATGGGGACATCCATCACCCAGCAACATTGCAGCTCGACATGAACAGTAGCAGTAGCATGAATGTACTAGCACCACCATGTTGAGTCTTGTCATGAGTCATGTTGTCCACAACTCTACTATGGGCCATACTGTCAACCAATGTAATGTAACGTGGAAGTCCAAGAGACCCACTTGTCATATGAAGAGTCATGTAAGGTTCAAAGGCCATGGAGGTCAAACAATCATGAGGGAATTTGAATAGACATAAGGGTTAGTTTTACCCTTTTCTATAAATACCCACTCATGTTTACATGAAAAGGACTTTTCATCTTGGCTCCTCCCACATAGCCCTGAGAGTCCGTAATATTTTCTTTGAGGAGTAAGTAGTGGCTCCAACACCCTGCGCACAGGGTTAGTGATGTATGGTGTATCAATGTGTGTTGGAACTTTCGCTTAATTCAGAAGCCTGATAACATGCCAGCACGTTTTCACACATGTGTTGTAACTGTTTGTATGATTCATATTGAACACTTGTAATGCATGTTGCTTAAACCTATGTTTAACACTTTTATTCATTAAACAGATCTGATACATATATATTAATGAAAATGTGTTGTATAAGCTATTAACATTTTTATGCTCGTGTTTGTCACCTCCCAGACATGAGATAGAACATTTCACGTAAAATTTCTATAATGACCCTCACACTCGTGCAATTTCTCGTTGGGTGTTGTACATGCTATCTTCCCTTGTGTGTTGTGACTACCAAATCCATGTGGATTCCTCTGGAAGTTGTGCATGTCTTGTTGTGTTGTGTTTTACTTACAGAGTTGGGTTTCATCCCATCTGGCTTGGGACTCACTCCCACCCTTCCTCTTTCTGGTGAAAGAAACTTGACACAAGTAACACTATTAATCACTAGGCTCGCAAACCTCACTACTCGAAGACAAAGAAGACCACTCAACTGTGCTAACAAGCAAGAGCTAAGGTAAATACTTAAGATAATGGAAACCATGCCATCATACCGAATGGGACTCCCACACCAAACGATGTGAGTTCTAGTTGGGACTTCATACCGGGGGATCCCCTAAATGTTGGTGGGTCCAGTACCGTCAACATTTATGGTGGTAGAAGGAGGGTGGCTAGTTATTTATGGTTGAAAATCCTCTCACACTCACTCATCAACCATCTGGTCAAGGTAGTAACTCGCACTCCCCCTTACTTACACGCGAATTTTTTGTTGGTTACTTCTCACCTCCTAGGACTGAACACGAAATTCCATATCATCACCTTCACTCTGTTTGTCCCATCACCCGCTAGTTCAAGAAAGCAGTTGGACTAATCCCAGGAATCCATCATCTTCCATATGCATTAAGGAATCTAAAAACCACTCCCATAAGGGTTGTTATATCATCAGTGGAAGAAGCAGTTCTTGCCACACTTGAAGGTCTGGAAGATGCTATTGAATATGGAGAGGAGTCTCCGATCTTCCAACAGGGAGAAAGAGACACCTTCTTGATCTTAGGCTCAAACTCTGGTATAGGAGGCAGAGGTGGAGACAATCAGACTAAGAGCCAGAACCCTTAGATTCTGAGGAAGAGGAGGACGAAAAAGAGAAGAAGAGATGGCTGACCAAAATATTGAATGGATGACTAAGGGACCATTGGCTCTCCTAGGTGCTTTGCACAAGATGCCAAAGCTTGCAAAGAGAATGAGCATCAAGTTCAACCCTGACAACACAGTGAAGGAAAAATACCATTTAGACAACTTCTACCTGCAACTATAGACCCTTGAGGTATGGTACAATGATGTAGCTTGTAGATTATTTCCATGTACCTTGGATAGTCACACAACTGCATGGTATCATAGCCTTTTTTCCAACTCCATACAAAACTAGGGTGCATTCAAATGCATGTTTCTTGAAAAAACAATTGATGACAAGACCCCAATGATGCTACTAAAAGAATTGCGAAGCCTGAAGATGGAGGGGAAAGAAAAGGTAAAAGAATTCAATGATAGGTTTAGGCACATATTGAACAAGTTTTCAACGGACACGAAACCTCATGACTCCATCACTGTTGATTACTACACGTCTGCACTGTCGACCATCATTGCATAGTTCGTCAAGTGAGTTGCAAAACCAACATTACTAGAAAACTGCGAAGAAGCTATTGTTGTTGAGAAAGACATGCGCGTGATTGGAATCATCAAGGATGATGAACCAAAAAAGGACTCCAAAGATGTGAGAAGGAAGTCCCAGGGGGTGATGAGCAAAGTTAGAGACAAGGAAACAAATGATATTTAAACCCTCACTCACCTCGTCAAGAACTTCACAAGAAAAGTGTCTAATCTTAGAGAACAAAAAATGGACATGTCTGCCAGTAACCATCCACCTAGACAGAGACAAGGAAGCATGTTATCAGCCAACAACTATCTCCCTACAAAAACTATGTAGAGCTCTATGTTCCAGCTCGATTGGTGCACAAATCTTGAATTCTGTTCATTTCATGAAGATGGTCACCTAGAGAATTCTTGCTCAAACTGGAAGTTAGTTGTAGGCTCTATATGCAGCCACACATTTGGCACAGACAATAGTATGCAGGAATAACCACAAGATCCAGATAATGACGAAGATGTTTCACCTGATGAGGCATTAAGTTCTAGGCATGTGTTAAACACGTATTAGTGCTCGCAAGTAATGCTGAAGAACATTGATAAATAGCCCCAAGAGAAAAATGATTGTTACAATCTCAGGAGTAAAGGGGCTCCCCTTACGTTTGTGGAAGCACAAGAAAATATGAGACTGTTGATGAGGAAGGTTAATCCACCAACCATCCCAAAGCAGAAAACACAAAGAAAGCTTAGGAAGATAGCGGCGGATAAGAGTATGTCCATGAGCAACAAAATGCAAAGCACTCCGCTGGACAACACGAACACCAGTCTTAATCTGGACACCTCGGTGAGCCTACCCCCTCTGGACTACAAAATTATGGATGACATGAAGAAAAATCACGTGAACATTAGTTTATTCAAGTTAGCTAAGATCCAAAGTCAGCGGGACATCTTGCTACGTGGATTGGGACAAACATCAGTGGACAGTGCAGCCTCTACCAGCAAGGGAGCAAGCACACCTCTCGGATCACTTTCAACTATGTTAAACGCACTTCAGATGGAAGAAGAAAACTCAAGTTGCCCTCCATTCCTGCTCTCATTTGAAATATTCAACTGTAATGTTCACAACTACTTGGTTGATTCTAGAGTGGCAAACAACATCATTTCGCTCTCCATTGCAAGAAGATCAATGCATAATGGAGCAAGGCAACTACGCAAATCATCCAACTTGATCGAACCATTGTACCAACCATCAGTGAACTTTAAGATGTGATGGTCCGACTATCTCACGACAATCGAGTCCACTAATGCATCAACACTGTTGTTGTGGACATACCAGAAGCATATGGTTTACTACTCAGCAGAGACCGGTCCAGCAAGGTGATGAGCCTCATAAATGGGTAATTATATGGGCTCATTTTACCTCCTAACCTAGCCAAATCAACCATTCTCTTAGCTTATTGTATGATTTTCTGATTATATTTATGCTTATGGAGTGAGTTGAGTTAGTTATGATGCCATGTGGTCTAACATGTGTTTGATGCAGATTATTGATGAATTTCGAGGTGAAAGTCAAGGATCCAGTGGACAAATGGTATAAATAACTTGAAGCGGACAAAGGAGAGGACTTATAGGAGGGAATCCCCCTCATTTATTACTCCTCACTTCGAATTCCCCTTCATTCAGCTCGAAGTACAAGCAGCTGAATCATGCACTAGAAGGTAGCCGAGCAAGTGGAGGATGACTGATGTTTATCTTGAGTTTTGGGAGCCAAACCTCCCTAATTTTAAGGAAGCTATTCGTAGCTTCATTTGCATAAGTAGAGAGGCATAGGCCATCACTAGGGTTTGATTTTTCCTGTATTTTTTCTTATGTAAACTCTGCTCCAACTTCGAGCTTATTATTTTGTGACAGTTTCATGTAATCTTGCTATTGTTTTGATAATAAAGATGGAATCCTTTTTGAGCTAGCACTGAGTTACCTCAAAGGGATGAATCTCTTAGGTTAGGGCCCAATCCAAGCAACCAAGCTTCTCTTTACTTTTATTTTTATGTTTTATTTCAGTTTGTAGATTAGGTTGCTATTAGATGTATTTCTTTTATGGTTAAGAATAGGTTTCTTTTCATGATTTAGTAGTTTTCTTCAATTTGTGCTCTCTATAGCAAGTTAAGCAGAGATAAAGAGAAGATTGAAAAGGCTATCCATAGTGCCTTGGCCTCTCTTCCTCCCTTTGGGACCATGATTTGAGGAAAAGACCCTCTTGCTTCCCCAAAAACATAGATTTTCCTCCTTCATAGGACTTCTAGTGTTTGCAGCTTTTTAGTAGGTTAATAGTCCAGTTTTGCTTTGCTTTAGATCTTATTCATCACACTCACTTATTTATTTATAATAGTCTTATTTCATGCTTTCGTTTCTTGCAACATTTCTCAGCATTTCCTTTCATAGATCATAGTTTAGACTATTTTGATGCAAAACTATGTCTTTCTAGAAGCACTCATTTCATTGCTTGCTTGATTTCCTTAGTTCACTGTCAGTTTTTATGCAGCAAATCTCTTCTCATAGCAAGCCAACCTATCAGCCATGCCATCCTCCATTTGATCCATGACCTACAGGTCGCTCAAGTCTCACCTCAATTCTGCCTTAGTTTCCTGCATTTTCCATAGAACTTCTTATCTCCTTGAGCAAACCCAATCATCTTCCTCTCTCCTAGTGATTCTTGGTAGAACCTAGGTGCCATAACACCTCATTCGAACCTTCATCCACCTTTTTCACCCACTCTCACACCCTCAAAACAGTGAAAACTACTCTTGACCTCCTCTTGTAGGCCTCTTGTAGTTGCCATGTTTTCCTCTTGTAGATTTCATGTGTCCTCCTGTAAATTTTACTGTAGGCTTTCTTTTGAAGGCCGAGTGTGGGAAAACCCTCCAAAAGGCCACCTGAGACCTCCTAGGACCCATCCACACCATCCTACATCCTCTCAAGTCCCAAAACCACCCTCCAACACCACCTATTCGCTACCACATTCACACACAAAAAATTACATGCATGTCAAATTCACATAAAAATCCAAAAAGATGGTTTTTACTTATTTACTTCTAGAAATAGCTTAGTTGGATGTTGTTTACTTCCTTGAGTAAGTAATGGCATTCCTTTCATGGTTTTCATAGTGCTTTCTGCAAAAGTAGGATTAGTTGGTTAACTAGGGTTTACTAGGTTTGCTTTACATTTCAGTCTTTCTCCTTTCTCCAGTTAGAGTGGCATCTGTAGAGTAATCTTTCTTTCCTTTCATCACATATAGAGCTTCTTCTGGAATCCATAGAAGTTGACTTGAGATCCTAGTGATATTGCGCCGACTGACCAAGTGAGATCCTACTATGAGAACTAGTATTTGTGCATACAACACCGACGCTTCCAAGTTTGTTACGAATTATCGGGTTGATAAAAATAAAGTAGGCAGCCCAAGAGTTGCAGCATTGTTGTTGCAATTCTGGTGCTAACCACAAGGTGAACAGATATTTTTCTACGGACTATTCACACATTTGGCTTCTATACAAGGGTAAAAACAATCAAATCTGGGTTTTATCTGAGAGGTATATGAGGCACAATGTTACTCCCATTAATGGCGAAAATGAACCATTGGCCTTCATAGAACTCATGTTTGGCAACTCCCTCCTGGAAACAACGCTGGCATGTTATCGTGCATGGCCAGCTCCAACTCCACCAGACATGTAGTTAGGTATCCTTCCTTTCCCAACTAATGGTAATGAAGCATGTACAATACATTGTACCAATAGTAGCAGTAGTGTAAGTGCGTCGAACAGTCTGTGTACATACAAGTTGTGGACCATGTATTTTGACAAATCAAAGACACAGGACAGCGCAAGAGCTAGAAATGTCTTTATTGACCCAAACTATAGGAAACAGTTGATTTTGAGTCGCTTAGAGTTCGAGTGCATGAACAACGTTGTTGAGTATGAAGCAATCGTGTTGGGCTTGTAGAAAGCCATCAACCTCAACGTGGTCGCGCTCAAAGTGGTAGGTGATTTAGAGATAGTGTTACAGTAGGTATGTAACACCATTCACTATTTGTTACGCATCTCAAAAGTTATTAGCAAGAGGTATGATGACTAATCTCTAAATTCCAAGCATTTAACATCACTACTATACCACGTACACGTAATGCAGCTACTAATGCTCAGACAAACGCAACCTCTAGGATGTCACCGATTAGGGATATATTTACTATTGAAATTTTGTATAGACCAACTATCCTAGATAACATAACTAGCTTATGCATGTTTGATGATACCAACAGATACTGCATTACATCTTCAACGCTGACACCTCCAAGGATGAAGCGATAGACAAAAACAAGCACAAGCGATATTAGCAAGTAGAAGATGGTAGCAAGAAATGCCACCACATCCCTAAGTGAGTGTCATGGTTGGAAAATCTCTATAAATTGCAAGAATGCTTTCAAGGGCCAAGGAATAGAAAAACTCATAGTTCCACCATGATGCACGAACAGATCAGCCTGGGAATAGAACAAGATTTGATTTTGGTCAATCTCGATACATGTTGCATAGAAAAATAAAGGCAAGCCTTTGTCTTCCTATTCAAACAGTACCGGGATGTGTTCACATGGATATACAATGATCTAAAAACTTATGACATGTGGATAATCCAACACATCTTCCCGTTTGAAGAAGGGGTCAAGCCATATCAATATAAGATGAGGAAGGTACATCCATCACTTGAACCCATCATATAGGAAGAGCTCACCAAGTTGTTGGATGCACGGATCATATACAAAGTTTGTCATTCTACATGGGTTTCAAACCTTGTTCCTAGATGTAAGAAGTCTAGGGAAATCCACTTGTGTGTTCATTTATGGAACATGAACCACCCCTCAAACAAAGACAACTACCCCGTGCCGTCTATGGACCACACTATACAAATAGTATTTGGGGCACCTTGTTTTCCATACTCGACGTTTTTTTAGGATACAATCGGGTTATGGTGGCAGAACCTAACAGACTCATGGAACCATGAGGACCACATACGATATCTGAAGGAAAATTTTGAGCGATGCCAGAAATAGGGGATTTCCTTGAATCCAAAAAGGAGAGTATTCGCAGTGTCCGAGGGGAACCTTCTTGGACACATCGTTTCCAAAAACGAGATCAAGGTTGATCCAAACTGAGTCCAGACTATTACACAGATCCCTTACCCAACCAACAAGAAAGCCATGCATTCCTTCTTGGGCAAGATAAATTTCCTCCGGAAGTTCATCTCAGATTATGCGAAGATAATCAAACCCATGTGGGACATGATCAAGAAGGATGCAGTCTACAACTAGGGCAAAAGGGAGAAGTACACATTCACCCATATAAAGTAGGCTATTACAAAAGCGTCCGCACTCTATAGCCTAGACTTCCAAAAGGATTTCCTGCTATACACCTTCATCTCCGATAATTCACTCACTACAATACTCACTTAGAAGGATGATATGAACGATGAATGTCCCATCCCCTTCATTGGTGCAAGCATCCAGGGACCCAAACTCAACTACCCCATCATTGAAAAACAAGCACATGCAGTTTATAAGGTGGTGCAAAAATTCAGGCCCTACTTGTTGAAGAACCATTGCATAGTCTACGTCACTCACCTAGTAGTCTGCACACTATTTGTACAATACGAACTGGGTGAACAATGTGTGAACTGGATGACAGGCTTGCAATAATATGATCTTGACATCAAGCCATTTCACACAGTCAAAGGACATGGGCTCTTCAGACTTATAGCTGAAGCAGTACATGCATTGGAGGAGGAAGAAGAACTCGGTGACTGGGAGCAGGAGGTTGAAATGTATGATGTAGTGTGAGCAACACCCACTAAAGACAGAACCTCTTGGTACACATATGTGTGCTAGTAACTTGAGCACAGAACCATACCCTCTCACTTTTCCATCAAACAGAAGAGGGCTTTACGCCTCAAACATTTAGTATATTATTTGTTGCACGGAGTGATTTACAGGAAGCACATCAATGAAGTTTTGGTCAGGTACCTAGAGGTACATGAATCATAGAAAGTACTACAATATTTTCATGATGGCCCCGTCGAGGATTAGTTTGTGGGAAACACCACTGCACACAAAGTTATGAGAGCTCCTTTCTACTGGCCCACATCATTCAATGATGCACATGCTTATGTGTGCAAGTTCCCAGTGTATCAGTGACATGTCGAAAAAACACAAAGGTCAACATCCCCACTGCACCATATTGCAGTGACCAAACCATTCCAACAATGGGGCTTGGACATCATTGGGGAAATTTTCCCACATTCATCCAAAAAATACCGCTACATTCTGACTACAATTGATTACTTCACTCGGTGGACACAAGCAATTATGCTCAAGTAAGTGAACGAGCCAGAGATCATCAGCTTCCTCCCGCAGAATGTCATCTCATGCTTCGGCGTTCCAGTATCACTTTTTTTTTTATAATGCAATGCACTTTTTATCTTTGAATATTTATGATTTTCATTACAAAATGGTATTGTGTTGAAACACTCACCTAACTACTACTCGTAGGGAAATGGTCTTGTAGAATCCATGAACAAAACCTTATCAACATATTTAAAAATATTGTTTACTCTGAGTAGGGAAACTGGCATTCCACCCTAACGAATGCATTATGGGCTGATCATGTAACACTCAAACCCTTTCTGAAAACCTCACCTTACTTCCTTCTCTATGGTAAAGAGGCCATCCTGCCACCCAATATCTAGTTGCCAGCACTTTAGCGATCCCAAGAATCCCAAAGTAAGCCTTGCGAGTTAGTTAAACGTAGAATGGATAAACTCCACAAGCTTTAGGATTAAAGGATGAAAGAAAAATAAAAATTTACACTCCACCAGAACTATATCAAGAGATGGTTTGATAAGAAGTTTGCAGGGAAAGCTAACTTTAGTGTTGGTGACTTGGTCTTGAAATGGGATTAATCTCATGAAGACAAAGGCAATCATACGAAGTTTTATTCCCTGTGGATTGGTCTGTACACAACCCATGGGAAGCTTGGCCCACACTTGACGAGAAGATTAACGACCTTCCTATCAATGGCCAAGATCTCAAACATTATTTCCAATAGGTCAGGTCGAGCCCCGCGCCATGTACATATTCTTGTTACTGCTTGTTGATTTTTGTTTTCCTTTATTTTCTTACTATTTTTGTTTTTGTTTTGCTATAATACCTTACTTTTTTTTTCCAGAAATAAGTGTTGCCATCTACTGAGTTTTGGCTTTTAAATGAGTATGTGGCTGAGACATGAAGAGACTTGTGACACTATAGCACTGGCCAGTCTTATGTCTATATTCTCTGTGCTTGGTTATAACCTTCTACTGATGAAGTATTGATGGAAAATATGAGCCATGTACAAGGGGAGTTTTGGTCCAACCATGAACCTGTGTCCACGCTGGGAAGCCCATGGCTGTACTCAGTCTTCTACTCTGTGTGTTGAAGCTCATCCAACTAGTAGAAATGGAGAAGGGGAAAATCTGAATGAGCAAACCTATGTAAGAGGTCATACATGCTTCTCTGAAGGAACAACCTGTTCTTCTCTTAATAAGTTAGCATCCTCTTTTGCCCCAAAAATAAATAAGTTCCTATGCATAGGCCTCATAAAAAATACAAAGGCGAAAGAAGAGAAAGGCTTCTTGCACAAAGAGGTGAAGCATGCAACTCCACCAGGCTACTCACCAAGATTTCTAGTAGTGGAGCAATGTTTTTGTTCCTATGTGACTCCGTTGGGGTAATTTCTAGGCCTACTGGCAGTGGAGCAACACTAGAGATGAAAACTTATACTCTGAAAATATTCAACTCACGAACCAAACTACCCTTCCCAATTTTGAAACACTGTGATCAAGCTGAACTTTTGTTGTGTTTGACTAATTTGGAAAAAGGTGTACCATATCTATCCATGGGGTAAGTGGGGAAGCCGACATAACCTGTACAATGATTCAATACTCCCTGAAAAGCCAAGGCCCTGTGTTATCAATGAACCAAAACAAAGAAGCTAGATTTCTACTAGTGTGTCACCAAGTGTTGTAGTAGTTGCAACAGCCTCCAATACTTGGGCCCGTGCCCAATTTTGGAGCTTCCTTTGAGAGTTTTACTTGATGTTTTCATGCACTTGGGTTCACCCCATGAGCTCATGTCAGTATTTACACCCACCTTTCTGAATCGTTCAAAGGGCGGCTTTTGCATGTGGATAAAAGTGTCTCGCTTGCGACCATCTTCTGGTCATACACAAGGTCTCCGCTTCGTGTGTACATATTATGCTCTCTATGTAAACATCCATCGCGTTCACACACCAAGTCGTATACACTGTCATGCAAGTGTCATCGTGGTCATCCAATGATCAATCATAAACGTCACGCTTGTCGACTTGCACCATCAGTCAGTCATGTTGAGCAAGTGTATTTGGATAGTTTGAGTTGTCTCTTCATCAAGTCATGTAAGTGTATGTTTGCAAGTTCATGTATGCAACTTTTCACTCGCTCACACATGTAGCTATTTTACTAAATTTCTGATGACCAGATCACCCTTTAACAGTTGAATCTTCACCCTGCCATCAACTCAATTGATTGTCTCCCAGAACAATACAAAAGCACCAAGTAAGTCATTTCAAGATGTGTTGCCCGCAAGCTGGTCAATTAACCCTCTTTCTGGTCAACTAGAGAGTTTGACCTGGTAGTCACTCTTGGACTGACTCCCCTCAAAAATTGCACAGAGGATACAGACCATACCTACTCCAATGACTAAGTAAATTGTATAGATAGGCTACATAGACACCCAGTGCCATTCCCTTTCTCCCTTAGAAAATTGCGCAGTTTTTCTAGCCAACCCACTAGTCAGTCGGTCAGCTGCTCACCCGGAAAACTGCGCAGATTTCATGAGCAAGCCCTCTGCTACCGAGTAACCTGCTCAACTCAAAAATTGCGCAGAGGTAATTAGCAGGCCATCCTCTAAGCATCAACAAGGTTTTTCCCGTCAGCATCTCCCAGCAACCCACTGTCATCTACCTCCACGAATTGTGCAGTTTTTTGTAGCCAAGCTCCCAGCATATTGCTCCTAGTTCTCTATAGGAATTGTGCAGTTTTTGCTGCCAAGCTCCCAGTAGCCTGGTGCCAGTTCCCTCTAGAAATTAAGCAGTTTGCTGCTAAACCCTTGGCATCTTGTTGCCATTTCCCTTGAGGAATTATGCATTTTTTTTGCCAGGCTTGTGATGCTCACTCCTTCTAGAAATTCTGCAAATTTTGTCTACCAAGCCTTCCCGCAGCCCAGATTGCCCCTCCCAAAAATTGCGTAGATTTTTCCTCCAAACAATCTAGACCCCACGACAGCCACTATCGATCCAAATTTTCTGTACCCATCTCCCAGTGACTTCTATACAGTTTTCACCATTAGTGCTCGAGCCTCAATCCCAACTCCAAGCTTGCCTCGTGTAGTTGCATAACCTTGTCTTCTCTCCTGGTCACCTGCATCCGAAATGATCATGTATCATGGTAGACTAGGAGGTTTAAGAATTTGATGTCATCTCGTCATGAGTGACTGTAGATATAAGTACATAAATAAACATGGCATGATGACGGATGGGATGAACAAGGGGAGTACATGTAAGAGGACCTATTCATGAATGGACAAACAAAAGATGCATGCAAAGAGATGTGTTCGTGAACAGATGATCATGCAAATATGTTTTCATGGACGGACAGATGAACATGCGAAGATGTGTTCATGGATGGACAAATGGATGACCATGCACTTTTAGTGAACAAACAAACCAACCAAGCATGCCAACATACAAGCAAAGAGAAATGTACAAATACAACATTAAGCGAACCCAAGGACCATCGAAGCCTTTATGCACCTTGCCATGTTGAGGTGAAGTTGTGACACACTATGAGAAAATCCATCACCCAACAACACTGCAGATCGACATACACACTAGCAATAGCATGAATGTACCATCATTGTCATGTCAATTCTTCTCATGAGTCATGTTGCCCACATCTCTAGTGTGGGCCATACTGTTAGTCAATGTAATGTAACGTGGAAGTACAAGAGACCCACTTGTTATATGAAGAGTCATGTAAAGTTGAAAGGTCATCGAATTCAAACAGTCATGAGGGAAGTCGAACAACTACAAGGATTAGTTTCACCCTGGGTTATAAATACCCCCTCATTTGTACATGAAAAGTACTTTTCACCTTGGCTCAAGAGTCTGTAATCTTTTCTTTGAGAAGTAAGTAGTGGCTCCAACGCCTCGTCCACAGGGTTAGTGATCTATGGTTTATCAATGTGTCTTTGAACTTTTTCTTAATTCAGAATCCTACTAACAAGCCAACAAGTTTTCACACGTGTTGTAATTGTTTGTAAGATTCATCTTGAACACTTGTAGTACATGTTGATTAAACTTTTGTTTAACACTTGGATTCATTCAACTGTTCTACTACATATATATTAAAAAAAATGTGTTGTATAAGATGTTAATTTTGTCCTGCCCGTGTTGGTCACCTCTCGAACGTGAGATAGAACTTTGATGTAAACTTTCTATAA
>APFE030077938.1:0-10307 GCA_000404065.3 Pinus taeda | reverse complement strand
TGACACTGTGAATCATAGACTTGCACATGGTCTAATCTATACCTCTAGAGAATCATCATCCTTGTTGAGTTTACATCATGTTACCATGGGTATACTTATAGGTGCATAGTTCTCCATGCCAAATTTCTTCAATATTTCTTTAAGATATTTAGTTTGAGAAATAAAAATTCATTTCATTTATCATTAAACATGCAATCCAAGGAAAAAATTCTCCCATAGACATTTCAATTTTCTTTTGCATGTCAACTCTAAAACTTTTGACTCATTAAATTAACATCACTACCAAAAATTATGTCATCCACAAAAACAACAACAATCAAAAGATTTTCATTTTCAACTTTAATATACAAATTGTTGTTTGTTGTCCCCTTTTTGAAGCCTCATTGTTGCAAGTATTTATCTAGCCTTGAGTACTGGGCCCTAGGTTCTTGCTTTAGCCCATAAAAGGATTTCTTCAATTTGCACACATGATTGTTGTCTTCTGGCAACTAGAATCCTTATGGTTTCTTAGTGTACACTTCTTCATGTAGTTTTCCATTTAGAAATGTTGATTTGGCATCCATCTAATAATCTTTACACCTTTTGAAGCATGCAAATTCCAAAAACATCCTTATGGATTCAAGTTCAGAAACTGGTGAAAAGGTTTTTTCAAAGTCAACACCTTCTACTTGTTGAAAAGTGTAACTAGGTTCGGTCTTCATAATGACATATGTAATTGTGATTTTATGTAATTGATGGAAAGAAGAAAAATAAAATTATTATTGTAATGATTGTCTCATGGGTTTCATGAGCAAGGAATTTTATTTTAGTAATGGTTCCCATTGATCATTAAACATGCAATCCAAGGAAAAAATTCTCCCATAGATATTTCAATTTTCTTTTGCATATCAACTCTAAAACTTTTGAATTATTAAATTAACATCACTACCAAAAATTATGTCATCCACAAAAACAACAACAATCGAAAGATTTTCATTTTCAACTTTAATATACAAATGATTGTTTGTTGTCCCCTTTTTGAAGCCTCATTGTTGCAGGTATTTATCTAGTCTTAATTACTGGGCCCTAGGTTCTTGCTTTAACCCATAAAGGGATTTCTTCAATTTGCACACATGATTGTTGTCTTCTGACAACTAGAATACTTATGGTTGCTTAGTGTACACTTCTTCTCGTAGTTTTCCATTTATAAATGTTGATTTGGAATCCGTCTAATAAACTTGACACCTTCTGAAGCATGCAAAATCCAAAAACGTCCTTATGGATTCAAGTTCGGAAACTATTGAAAAGGTTTCTTCAAAATCAACACCTTCTACTTGTTGAAAAGTGTAACTAGGTTCAATCTTCATAATGACATATGTAATTGTGATTTTATGTAATTGATGAAAATAAGAAAAATAAAATTATTATTGTAATGCTTGTCTCATGGGTTTCACGAGCAAGGAATTTTATTTTAGTCATGGCTCCCATGGCCTTTAGGATTTTCCATCCAGCGATAAAAGTCAAATTGAGTCAATGTCATGTATGAAGGACCCTTCTTAGGCATGTTACATTTTGTATGAGTCATTAAATAAAGTATGAAATCCCTCCAAGACAAGCACAAGAGCTTTCCTTCAAGTTGACTTCAAAATATAATAAATGATCTCCTCCAAAGGACACGTTGGCTCACGTACATGTCATGTTGGCTAATTGATTTGAATTGGATCCTTGAAAATTATCAGAGTTCTATGATTGTTTCAAATTATGACAGACTTCAAAATCTTGTAAACAATGAGCTATCAGGAAATAACCTCTGAATGATGGTAATTTGCAGCAAGCACGGAGCAACAAGGACCTTCAGTCAAAGCGCGCTGACCGTTGGCCCATGGGGACCGTGCATGGTGCAAAAATGGCAATTGGGAGGCTCAAACCCAGAAACGAAGGTTGTTTCTGATGTAGGACAAAACCCTCGAAAAGGAAAGGCCCCGAGCGCACAGTGACAAGGGAAACTAGGAAACCGTGGGAAAAGTGCTAAAGTGACAGGTGGGTCCTACGCTCCAAAACTGGCGGAATATTAGAGGCATTTCGGGCGGTAAGTGGGTTTTTCAAAGGACCAAGTGATTCCATACATCGAATGACGCATGTCCGGCAGATGAGAGAGAAAACCACTCTCATCGCTGGCTAACAGTCGAGTAAGTCACCCGTGTGATAAAAGTAATGACCGTAGGATCTAAAGGCCCCAGATCAAACGACGGAGATTGCACCAGATGGGAGACCGGATTTGGCAGAAGAATAAGCTCAAGCACATAAAGGTTTGAAGTCTGATTTGATCATTGAGCTGGCAAATGAATCATTTCACGAAATAATCGAAGTACCGAACCGTTCGAGGAAGAGCTGGCGCTCAGTTCGTGAAGGGACAAGTGGCCACCTCTCTATGAAACATTACACAGTGGCAATGGGATAGAAACAGGGAATTCCAAGCAGACAGAGGTAGGTGATCCGAAGGGCCGGAAGAGGAAGCAGACAATCAAGGGACGGATTGGCTTTAAGCCACGAACAGATAGAGGAGATGGAGGAGACATGATAGAGAGTGAAGCAAGAAGCAGAGAACAGAGAAGTCGAGATGACTTGTAGAGCTAAGGTAGCATCGAGCAGATAGAACCGAGAAGGCTTGAGAGGTTCAAGCAATCCATGCGAGGATATCTATTGGAAG
Organism: Pinus taeda; assembly: GCA_000404065.3. Taxonomy (NCBI): domain Eukaryota; kingdom Viridiplantae; phylum Streptophyta; class Pinopsida; order Pinales; family Pinaceae; genus Pinus; species Pinus taeda. The sequence goes on along the minus strand of APFE030077938.1, from coordinate 7,618 downwards.
CTGAGTACTAAATTGGACTCATCCCATTAAGAACAGTTGAGGTCGAGACTTGGTAAGGGGGAGTCTATGTACTCCATTGGCTTGGGAAATCCAAGTACCAACCTACTAAGCATCATCTGTTGTAGGAGACTCAAATTGAGCTCCTCATTGTAAAAACTCTACTCAAATACACAATAAAAAAAGGCCAGCACTGAAAGCTAGACTAGGAGATGTAGCCCAGGAGGATTGGGTGAACTCCTTATTAAATTGTTGTGTTTTGCATTTTCTTGTTGTGTTTCTCTTACTATTTTCCAGTGTCTATTGATTTCACAATCTTATCCATCCGTTGCCTAAGATAATATAGACACACACACCAGCACATGAGTCTATAATACCTACATTAATTTACTGAGATCATTCATAAGTGATTTCAGATCACTAATTAACATGGGAAACAACTATAAATAGGGAAGCTTAGCCTTATTTCAAAGACAAATTTCTGTGATGAATTTCAATCAAGGTCTAAATTAGAAAGTGGTGCGAAGGTCAATGAAAGGGAGTCTCCTAGACAATGTGAAGAAAGAAGGAATAGCAGAGTTTTCTTGGGTCTGTTTTGGGCTAAAATACATTCCACATGTGTAAGGATCTACTATCACCTATTGCAGACAGGGTCATGGTATTTCAATTATCATAAGAAGGCAGATTTGGGAAAAGAACAAGTGTATCCTCAAGCCAAATTGAGGAAGGACAATCTCCTAATCAAGTGAAGAAGGAAGATACCTCCAAACAACTCACACGTGAGAATTGCAAGGGTATAAGATAAGCCAAGGTTACATATCTATGGATGAAACCAAAATCGCAGTAGTGTAGACAGTTTGACTTGCATTGACCATAGGAGAAGGAAAGTGCAACAAGTTTGTTTCAAAAAGGATTTCATCAAGGAAGGTTTTTGACTTGGTCTTGCAGTGGCAAAAAGGTCTAGGGTCTTGGTCTTCATATTCGTTAATTGGAATCTCTATAAGAAGAATAATTTGTTTGGGTTTTCCTTTCAAGAAGGAGAGGTTTTGGCCCTAGCTGATAGCCTATGTTTTGTGTCTCTTTTCTCTTTATGGTTTATGCATTGGTAGTTATTTGATGCAGAATACCACTATAATAATATAAGTAAAATAAGATCCTAATCTAAGAATTAAAAACACTCACAAGCAATTATCAATAGAAGATAAATCACCTAATCTTGATGCCCTAGATTTCTCAACATGGTATTAGAGCTAAGGTTACTAAGTTAAGGAAGGGCATCTTATCAAGGAACACTCAAGTATCAAATATTGAGGAAGGTCAAGATCTACAAGGGAAGCATCATAACCCTCGATCAAAGAATATCATATCATCATCAATCTAAGATCAATATCATATCATCATTAATCCAAGAAGCATTCCTGGGATCTGCTAACGATCATTTTGAAGTTGAAGCGTCTTGAAGACTATTCATCCAAAGGAAGCTAGATCAAAAGGTGTTGTCATCAAGATTCTAAGGTGATCTCTCTCTCATTGAAGAAAGTTCCTTACTATTGAAGACATTATCAAGAAGTCATCATTGATCTTCATTAACAAAGACTCCACCATCAATGGATCCAAAGGGATCTCCCTCTTTGTGGGATCAAGAATCATTATTGAAGAAAAAATTCTTCATCAAGGAGAAGTTTTATATTCTCTATATCATCATCAACATCAAGAAAGTTGCAAGAAGAAGGAGCATCCTATCAAGTAAGTATATTTATGTCCACATCTGAATTTGTTAAAATGTCTTTTTGCAAGGAAAGCAACAAATTGGTTGGGGCTTCAAACTATCTTGCATGGAAGAAAAGGACATCTATGGATCTCATTGCAAATGAGGTTATGGAACATGTCAAAGGATCTATCGCTAAAGCAATAAAGGAAGATGCTCAAGCTCTTGCCAAGTATATGAAAGGGGAAGTTAGGTCTCAAAGTATTCTCGTAGAATCCATCAAGGATTCCATCATCCCATATGTATCTAAACTCAAAGCTTCAAACGAAATCTATGACAAATTGGTAGAGTTTCATTTCATAAGCACTGCTGGAGAATTCATCTAATTAAAGCAAGAACTCTACAAGTTGAAGATGTAAAGGGAATACATAATAGCTTCATACTTTATGAGGATATTTGATATTTGGGATAAACTACAAGATCTGGGAGAAGTCATGTCTAATAGAGAAATGATTGCAGTTGTATTAAATGCACTACCGGGAGGAGTGGGGTAAATTTAATTCAAGTATTTATGGGAATAAAGAAGCTACTCCATTCTAGGATCTATGGCCACTATGCAAGATTGAAGAATCTAGACTAAAGGCTAACTTTTTGTTGGAGTAGGTGAGAAAACTCAAGCTTATTCTACAATGATAAGAAGAAAAGGAAATTGGGAAGTATGATTCTTAGAAAAAGAAAAGGGACATGGCTAAGATCCAATGCTATGGGTGTCAAGAATATGGAAACTACAAAAGAAATTGACCTAATACCAAGAAGGAAGAATTATAACAAAAGAGGAAGAGAAGAAGCCCATATCACCAAAGAAGTAGAGGATGCTGAAAAGAAGTCCAAGAAAGAGGAAGTAAGAGATCTCTATTACTAAGATAGTCTTCCTCACATAAGTTATTTTCAAGTTCCTAATATTCTGTTGTAAGGTATGGCTATCATGATTGACTAAGTAAAATAATGGGATGCATCAAGGCATCATAGAAGCATTGAAAGAAAGAGCTTGGGACATCATCATAGAGAAGCATGAAAGATGGTTAGAATATATGGAAGTCAAGGATATAGCTCTTGGGAATCTCATTGGCAACATAAGTGGCAAGGTCATCTAGTACAAGGTTCATCATACACGTGTCAAAGGAAACATCTGCTGATGGGGATACTCTATATCCTCAATATTCTCTGATGGAATATTCATCAAAAGGTTCACCAATCAAGAGAGAAAGAAAAAGTTTCATCAAGAACTCCAAACTTGTGGAATTCATGGGATGATGGTGTGATGACATAAAAGAAATAGAACAAGGGATCGAAGCTTTTTCAATCAAGGGAGCTGCTACAAGAAGTTTGGATGACCCAAAGGAAAAATGAGGTATGTATGCTTACATTCGATATTGTAGAGTCATGTCAATGGTTTTTGGTAACATGGTTTAATGATCTATCTTGAGAACATAATAAAAAGGAAGGATCTCCTCCCTCGAAGGGATGCAGGAATGCATGGGTCACATTCACTAGATGAAACCAACATAATATGTCCTCAAATGAAAGTATGACATGGATGACATTAATTGGAGGAAGTCTGATTGGAAGTACCTGGGAATGAAATGTGTGAAGGAAGGAAGAGATCGTGGAATATTCAACGATGGTAAAGGAAATCAACATCCAAAAGACCAAGAAGATTTGACTAGGATATCTCCATGAAAGATATGAAGACTCTGATGGAGTCTGAAAAAGAAAGAGACCCTTGACAATATATATCTTTGGGAGATGTGTCGATATGTATCAAATATTTTGATGAAAACTACAAGATGTCATGATGAAAGACCATCACAAGTTAAGTGTTCATTTCTTATTTTTGAATGAATATCTGGATGGGCTTATGCAGAGATGTCGAGGGAAGATCTATGGATATATTCCACCACCAATGCCCATGTAGTAGGATGAAAAATACTTATGGAAACATGGCATGAAGAAGGCAACATGGCATGAAGGAAGGCCAAATATGAATAGATGGATCACTTTTTGATGATGACATGACTGACTCATGGATGAAAGTGATGGATGGTTTATTCCTTATGAATAAGTCCTAGACATGAAGACTCCTAGATAACGAAAAGAAATTTATGACATCGTGAGGATTTCTTCAAGAAGTTGGTTGTCTCATCATCTCCACCTGAGAAGTTGTTGTAGGTCCCTAATTAAGACGGAGCCTGGAAACAAGTTTCTTACTTGGTAGAAACTTGGAAGCAAAATTCCTAAGTCAAGAGGGATCTTAGGTACATTCCTTTCATAGGAATGATTACATTGCTTTATTGGAATAGATATGTCCTCCCTAATTAAAAGGGAAAGATAGACACATCATTCTTGTTTTCACTTGGGAACAAAAAATGGAGGATTGGATAAAAATCTGACATTCGATGCTCTTTGAGGATTTGTTAGGGCATCTAAGATAACGGTAGTCGTAGGTGATTGATATTATTTGGGGATTGAGAATCCAAGATAAGAATAGTCCTGGTGGAACACACCCTGAGAACCCGGGTGGGGTTCTGAGAGAGACAACGATGAGGGTGTCTATCCATCATTGATCTCGTCAGCATCGTGCTCAAAACTTGTGGAGAGATAGAGTTGTTAGTTAAGGCCCTTCTATGTGACAATGTTGGTTGATATGATGCTATACAAATGGGTTACCAATCTGACTCTTCCTATGATAAATTATTCAGATTGAGAATGACCAAGTACCATGACGAATATTTCCCTAGTTAAGAGGGAGTGTCGAAAAGTGTAACTAGGTTCAGTCTTCATAATGACATATGCAATTGTGATTTTATGTAATTGATGAAAATAAGAAAAATAAAATTATTATTGTAATGCTTGTCTCATGGGTTTCATGAGCAAGGAATTTTATTTTAGTGATGGCTCCCATTGTGAGCCTTTAGGATTTTTCATCTAGTCATAAAAGTCAAATTGAGTCAATTTTATGTATGAAGGACCTTTCTTGGGCATGTTACATTTTGTATGAGTCATTAAATAAAGTATGAAATCCCTCCAAGACAAGCATAAGACCTTTCCTTCAATTCAAAAATAGAATAAATGATCTCCTCCAAAGTACACGTCGGCTCACCTACATGTCATGTCGGGTAATGAGCATGGGAGACAACTATAAATAGGGAAACTTAGCCTTATTTTAAAGACACAATTTCTATGGTGAATTTTAGTCAAGGTCTAAAATAGAAAGTGGTGCGAAGATCAGTGAAAGGGAGTCTTCTAGCCAACGTGAAGAAAGAAGGAAGAGTGAAGTTTTCTTAGGTCTTTTTTGGGATAAAATACACTCTGCACGTGTAAGGATTTGTTGTCACCTATTGCAGACATGGTTGAGGTATTTCAATTATCATAAGAAGGCAGATGTGGGAAAAGAACAAGTGTATTCTCAAGCCGAATTGAGGAAGGATAGTCTCCTAGTCAAGAGAAGAAGGAATATACCTCCAAACAGCTCACACGTGAGAATTTCAAGGGTATAAGATAAGCTGAGGTTGAAAATCTGTGGTTGAAACCGAAACTGTAGTAGTGTAGACAGTTTGACTTGCATTGACCATAGGAGAAGGAAAGAGAAACAAGTTTGTTTCAAGAAGGATTTCATCAAGGAAGGTTTGTGACTTGCCTTGGAGTGGAAAAAAGGTCTAGGGTCTTTCTCTTGGTTTTCATCAATTGGAATATCTATAAGAAGATGAATTTGTTCGGGCCTTTTTTCCTCAAGAAGGAGAGGTTTTGGCCCTAGATGATAGCCTATATTTTGTGTCTCTTGTCTCTTTATGGTTTATGCATTGGTAGTCATTTGAGGAAGAATAACACTATATTAATATAAGTAAAATAAGATCATAATCTAAGAAGTAAAAAACACACACAGACAGTTATCAATAAAAAACAAATCACCTAATCTAAATGCCCTAGATTTCTCAACACTACTTGTGCATACCCTTTACATACTAATCTAACCTTGTTCCTGACAACTTGTCCATTTTCATTCAACTTTTTTATAAAAGCTCACTTATTTCCAATCACATTCTTGTCCTTAGGTCTTGGCACAAGTTCTCATGTTTTATTCTTTTCAATTTGGTCTAGTTCTTCATTCATAGCCTTAACAATGCTCATCTCGACTAGTTTGTGCAAAAAAATTGGGTTCTATTTGTTGGAGAATGTAGTAGGGCAACTATTATTTCAATTTATCTTTAACCTTAATAATTTCTTGTCAAATTTATTTATCTTCTTGTGTTTCTCTATTAGATATTTTCATCAAACAATTATCAAGTGCAAAAACAATAGAGACAATGGACACAAGTATTAGGCTCCAACCCAAGGAAAACCCCTCCAAGGGTAAATCCTAGAAAGAATCTCTTCTCTTCTTATAGAATTTTCTTAAAATGAGAAAACCAAGACCCAAAACCCTAGACCAAGTCCTCCTCCAAGCACCAAGTCGTCCCTCCAAGAAGCCTTTCCAATAAGGTTAAAGATCAACCAAATTAACAAATATCAATTTTTCTTCCAATAGCTTCCAGCTTCAACTTTGGCCCCCAGCTTCGACCCTGCAACTTTGACCTGGAGTAGCTGCAAAAACCCTAATTCTAGTATGTGTCAACTCTTCAAGAAGTCTTTCTTCAAACAAGCCAAGGTCTCCAAAGTCAAAATAGATCAAATGGGAGTATTAAGCTCTCTTGAAACTTGGATTTGCAACTCGACCTTTTGTAATTCAAACCTGCAAATTTCGATATTTATTAAAGCCACAGACTTTATAGAGTCATAATTAATATCTTTTACATGTTACAAATTGCCCAATAGGGTCTTATACAAAAGTTCTACACTCTTTTGACTGAAGAAAAGTATTCTTTTGACATGACAAACCCTAGAAGCATGAAGAAAATTCTTGACCTAGATTTACCAACAAAATGGAGCATGAAACCCATGCTTGAAATAATATTTTTCTTTCTTATTTTTCTTGTAACATGAGATATATATAATGACATGAGTACATTGAAAATTATGAAGATCAAAACTAGTTACATTTTCCAGCACTCCTTAACTATGGAGGTATTCATAATTGTACACTTGGTACAAGGTCATTATCGAACTAAAGAGGTATCATAAGAAGAGTTGGATTGGTAAGCCATATTTAAGCATCAACACTATGACCAACATTGTCAATATAGTAAGGCCTTAACTTTGACAAGCTCTTTCTTATACAAGAGCATAATGTTGGGAGGATTTACATGAGATACTACACTGCCTCTTCAAGGTACATACCTCATCTGGATGTTAACTAGGCATGTCCTTTAAGGACTATTCTTATCTTGGATTCTCAATCCTCAAAGAATATCAGTCCACTACTCTTGTCTTGGATAAATGTACAATACTTAAAGAGTGTTGGTCCATTTCATATCTTGTATTTTTCTATCTTCAAGGAAATCGCATATTCTTATCGAATACTCCATTATCCATTCTCCCTCAATGGACTTCACTTAGACATACAATTGTTAGATCTAGCCTAGTACATGACACATGAAGAAGAAAATGCACATGTGATGTTTACCATCACTCCCTGTCAACCAGAGAGGAGATCCTTATTCCCACTTGATTTAAGGAATAGATCCTTTCTCCTTCACAAATATTAAAGAGACTTGATACTCCCTCTAAAGTGTAGAGGAGATTGTTTTACTTCCTTTCAATTGGGAATTTCTAATCAAAATATCTCTAGCTTATTTCCATAAGTTTATAAACTACCAATTTTTCATGGAGATAGTTGCATGGCTCCTTCTTTCCTTTATATCTCATCATATTGAGATTTCTTTCTTCCTGTATGTTGTAGAGCCATCTTTTCCCTTT
>APFE030077918.1:0-23118 GCA_000404065.3 Pinus taeda | reverse complement strand
AAAGAGATACCCCCCACCCCTCAAAGAGGGAGAAGGGACCTAGGCATTTCCCCAAAGCGAGTTTAACTTTTATGGTTTTCTTTATTTATGGAGTCTCAGATGAGGTCGAGACCGCCAGTGGTTGGGTTGATGAGCTTTCCCCTAGTGGCTCACCTAAAAAGTGGATCTATCCTTAGCTAGGAAAGTCAGCTTCCATCTTCCCTAACCGTCCATCTTAAATTTAAGATAGACAGTCCACTTTGTGGATTGGGATCTACACACTGACCCCTCTGACCCACTGGCCTCTGGTATGGGCTCATGGTAATCGTGCACTTAGGCAAGCTAGTTCTGGGTCCCTAACATCTTAGTTAGAATGAGCGAGTCTGATTTTAGGTTAGGAGAACTCATACTATAGGCATTGAGCTGAGTTGATGAGCAGGCCCCTCGGATCCACAATTGTGTGGTTATCTCAAATTCGAGAGAAAGTCTGCTTCCATTAGCCCTAACCTTCTTGAAATGGGATTTAGCGACGTTCCAGAGCCTCTTAATTAGGTTAGTCGATAGATTTCTCATCTGGCCTCTCGATCGATGATGAGTCTGTAGTCATTTTTGGTTGGTGACACCCCATTCGTGGGCTGGGTTCTAGTCCTATCCCCAGATGGCCACTTCATAGCATGGGACCTAACACTACCTAGCAAGATAGACCCTAGAGTCCCTAATCCCTCCTGAAATCGCCTCTGGGGACAAGGTTAGAACCCAGCCCACGAATGGGGTGTCTCCAACCAAAAATGACTACTGACTCGTCGTCAATCAAGAGCCTAGATGAGAAATCTATCGATTGACCTAATTAAGAGGCTCTAGAACATCACTCAAGCCCATTTCAGGAAGGTTAGGGCTGATGGAAGTGGACATACTCTCGACTTTGAGATAACCACATGATCGTGGATCCAAGTGACCTGCTCATCAACCCAGCTCAGTGCCTACAGTATGAGAGGTCCCAACCTAAAATCATACCTGCTCGTCCTGAGTAAGATTTTAGGGACAGAGAACTGGCTTTCCTTGGTCTATGATTACCACTATCCCATACCAGAGGCCAGTGAGTCAAAGGGGCCAGTTTGTGGATCCCAATCCACAAAGTGGATTGTCGATCTTAAATTTAAGATGGGTGGTTAGGGAAGATGGAAGCTGACTTGCATAGCTAAGGATGGATCCACTTTTTAGGTGGGCCACTAGGGGAAAGCTCATCAACCCAGCCACTAGTAGTCCCGACCTCATCCAAGACTCCATAAATAAAGCAAACCATAAAAAACTCGCTCTGGGGAGATGCCCAGGTCCCTTCTCCCTCTTTAACGGGTGGGGGGTATCTCTTTTCTCTCTCTCTCTCTCTCTTTTTTCTCGTTACCCTAAAGGGGGAAAAAATTCATTGATTGCATTATAGTGGACTTGGCTTTCAGTTTTGTAAGAAATTGTATAGCCACTTGTTTGTAGCATATGATCCTCGAATTGTGAATCAATGTAAGTAAGCATCGTCATTCCTTCAATATAGCCCAGGTAGGAACATTCCATTGTTCCGTGGTATAGGTCAGTGGATGTAGGTCCATTCAAATGTTCCGTAGCATTCATCCTTGTTCATCCATCCCAACCTATGATCTTAGCCTAGCGATGATGATCGACTAACAATGACCACTGACAATTGGCTATAACAACTCGGCAATGACTGGTTGGCTCTGATTGGCAATGAGGCTATCGGCTGGGTGGAAATGAGACTGGCTAACAATTACCTTCTGGCTATGCTTGAATCTCGGCTGACCCTCTAACAATGACCTTCTATCTATGATTAGCGAGGACTCCTAGCAAAAGGACTACCAGCTACTGGCAACAAGAAACAAGCAACCAACTTGTGTCTATTATCTATGACTCCTAGTTAGGACTACTAGGTTCTAGCGACTATCAACAATGATCGACTAAGATTTACTGACGGCTCTGATTGGAAGCATCGAATAGGACCTACTTGGCTTTTCCCTTCAGGCTACTCCTGGTTGTGATCGACTTGCTATGACTACTAGCTATCGGCAATGACCACTGGCACTAACTAGCTGCAAAGACTAGAGGTTCTATGACTAGAAGTGATTCTATGACTAGAGCTTCTAGACTAAGTAGAGGTTCTAGTAAAGACTGTGAGTATGGCACATGACTGTGTACTTGAGTTGTTCGATCCCTAGCATAAGTAAGCAAGAGACCTACCATCAGCAAGGCAACAAGTAGGATCAGCAGGCAGGTGTAAGAAATAAGTTGTCAAGGTTGATAGAGGCTATCAAAAATATAGCAAACAACAAGGGTCCTATTGAATCTAAAGGAAATCGACATGATCCTGCCTGTTATAGGGAAAGTTCATGAAATGGCCTATATAAGTAATAAAAATATGACTTTGTGTACCACGATGAGTTGTGTTTCCTCGGCCCCTTTTAAAAGGAGGTTTTGCTAAATGAAAACAGTAAATGTAAATATTTTCTAGAATCTATTCCACTGCATGATACTACAAGTTCTACTACAAGCCTTATTCTATCAAGACATGACATGAATCCTTGATATTCAATACCCCCTTTTGGTAGTCTTGACCTACTAGAAGAATCCAAGCAGGAGCGAGGAGGATAACTTGTCTCTGGCTACTATCCTGCTTCTATATTGTCTTACTCTATGGGACTAGGAAATACTCTAGAAAGGAAAGCCACTGCGGCCTACCTAATAGGAACCATTGCAAGATAAGCTGAACACCGGACAGGTAACATAGTGAGGACCTTGATGGATGGTTCAACCCTTGGACTTGCTAGAACCAATCAACCCAGTTTACCAAGTCCTATAGTAGCACCAACAGTAGTAGATAGATATCGAGATGCGGTGTAAGTCACAGATCCTCCAGATCGAAATCCAAAAGTAGGGGAAGCATAGGTAGCATCTTAGCCAATAACATCAGCATCTGACCCACATGCTGATCCTCCAGAGGCATAGGTAAAGGTAGAAAAATTTGATCCATAATCCATTTACCCAAAACCAAAGTAAAAGCCCATAAGTCACAGCTAAAGGTCACGAGCCTTAATAGGCTAGTAGAGTAAGAACTCCTTATTGATTATGTAAGAATGCTGGAAGGATTGGGAATACATATTAGGGTAGTGATGTGGTCCCAGAATTAAGAACGCATAGATCTATTAGGAACGAAGGGAAGGAACTTTTACTATTAGGTACCAATAGGGCTGAGGTCACTATTGAATAACACATACAGGTTGCCACATAGCCATACAAACATTGCTAAAGAGAACGAGAATGCGCAAGCACACTCGACCACTAGGAGAGGTTAAGGTGGGGTCTAAACTACTAGAAGGGCTTGTCTAGGTAATCATAATCCTCCACTGTCTGTTTAAGATAGTCATTTTCACCCACTTTCTCAGTAGGGATGGCAGGGAGTCAGCTAGAGATTCTCGAGCTAAAGGGCCTTTCATAAACACATAAACATCTTTCCTATTGCTAGGGTCACCATAGAATAGATGTGGAATGTTTGCCGGGACATTCATGGAAAGTGACTATTTATATCTTGGCCTTGGCTTTGCTTGAATAAAGACTCTGGATATGGTTATCGGCTTGAGGTTCTTATCTCCTCAGCTCGAAGTGATGTCTCACCGCCTTATAATTGACTTTCTTCATGGGCCTTCCCCACCCGAGGATTCTGATCAGTTCCTCTATGATCTTCCTGGAACATTTATTTTTCTATTTCTTTCTTATATTTTTCATGAGACGATACGATCTCATAGGTAAACACGAATTTATTTATTCTACAATGCACAATTACACGATATGATCAATTATGAAATGATTCTTCATGAACCACTCAATAAGTTACGCTCTTATATACCACATAATTACGTATATAATAGTAGGGACAGGGAAGGAAAGTAAACCCAGGGTGGCCAGAAATGTCCTTAAATGCCCCGGGATAGTCACCTGAATAATAATTTATTTGGGTCAATCACCTGAATAATAATTTATTTGATCCTAATGTGGCGATCATGCCACACCTTCTACCGCGACTTCTCAACTTCTTGGTGATGCCTCGCCAGGAATATTTTCTCCTCTAATGCCATTAACTCATCCAGGTGGTTCTGTATCAACTCTTCTTTGGGCATCCTCGTAGCCTGCGCTGCTAATAGGCTGGGTATCAGGAATTCCGCGGGGACCACCGCTTCCCTTCCATATACCAGGTGAAAGGGACTGAATCTGGATAAGTTACTACTACTAGCTTTGGTACTGGGTCAAGTACTACTACCTTTGCTTCTGGTGCTTATGACTATATATCTGAAATAGCCAGTTCTTCATCCTGATCACAAGCATCTAACTCATGAGCTACAAGTGCTTCTACACGTGGTTCTTAAATTGTTGCTTAACCAACGACTTCATCAACTGGATCAACTAACTCAAGGTAAAGGTTCAAATCTGGATCAACCAGATCAACGGCTTCTACTGGAGCATCTACTGGATTTACATATGCTGGTTCTATAAATGGCTCTACTGCTAGATATTCTATATGTAATAATGGTGGTTCTAAGCCTGGTACAGATGCTACTGATAGGCTAGTTCAACTGGTTAACCTGGTCTTAGAACTAGAAGGTAAGTACCTAGCTCTGCAAGTTAAGTTATGTGCTATGGATCTGGAACAACTAGCTTTGTTATTGGTGCTTCTATAGTTTTTGCCTTCGTGTATGGATATGTTATTGTCTATGCCTTAGCTACCTTAGCTACTAATGCTTCCTTTCATGTTGTTGATGGATGTTGGTATGGCTTGGCTTAGGGACTTAGGACTTTGGTGGGCTATCTCTGGTATTAGCTGGTGGCTTGCTGGGTCTTTCTCTTGAACATCGAAATCTCACTCTAGAAAACCAAGCTCCCTATCCCTAGCATCAGAATCTCGCTCAAAGGGTAATATTATCTGCAATCATCAAAAAGTATACCTCTCCTTTTAGTCGAGCCATCTTGCGATCCCTCCCCACTAGAATTACTCTCCCAAGACAAGAATTACCCTCGCTATGGGCTAGACCTTGACACCTTGGGGTTTAGCAGACTTTCCTTGACTATCCCCACTACAATATCCCAAGAAAGAGAAGTCTGATTCGCTTCAGATACTAATGTGAATCCGGCTGTAGGATGCAGAGCCGACCGTGCTTGGTTAGTGATCCCTTTTAGCAGAGCTAAACTCCACATGTCACTACTTTATATAGAAAATGGAAGGGAAAAAAACCAAGTGGCTGACCTTAGCTAGACAGAAATCCCTTCAAAGGACCCTTTCAAGATCCTGGGCGTTAGCGTCTTGACCTATGCTCAGGTCTTCACAAAATAGGATTTCTTTCCAACTAATGTTATTTTCTACTTGCATTTTCCATGTTCAACTGGAAAGCGCTGAAAGGCTGCGAGCTCCTTTAGCCAGGAAGGGGCATGATCTCGACAATATTCAAGCATGGAGGGCAAGGAAATAAATTGATCACATGGAATTCAATGACAAGGCATTCACTACCTGGTACAACAAAATTGTGGAGGTCACCAAATCTCAATTTCTATTTTCCACTAGGATCATCAATCACTATCAAAAGTGGTTCTAGTTTTAAGAAATGGGGGACAACAACTACATGAAGCCAATCATGGAAGGCATAGATAGGATTGAAGTAAATCCCCTTTCATCCTCACTGTGACAGCTATTAGAGAACAAGTAGAAAGCTGGCCAGGAGTAACAACTAGCACTATGGAACAAGGGAGTTTTTTCCTATTTCCCAAGAAGAATCTGCATCAAATAGATGAGGAATTCAATCGAGTTCCTATGTTATATGATGATTCACTAGCCCTACATCCAGCACCAGTGCAGCCAAAGAAAAGGAAAGAAGTGTAACTAAGACCACCATCGAATTTAGTTGCGGAGAAGGGCCAGTCCTTTCCGCTCTACAACAACTTGAAACATGAAACCTCCACGCCCTGGCCAATGCTGCACTCCATTCAATGATGCTCTAGGAGCAAACTCCACACACTTATCAATGCCATACAGAGGTGCTTTCATCCTCCACTCACCTTGTTGAACTTTCTATATAATAGGTTGCTGGAGGTAGAAGGGGAACTGGGGTGGAGGCATGGACAAGGTGAGGCCTCACCTCAGAAAGAGCTTGTTACACAACCGTGAAATAATAGAAACCCCAAGGGAGCCCTTGAATCATGGCCATTCCCTTGAGGGTTTCCCTTACATAAACCAGGGATGAGCTCTCATATATGGAATGCAATGGAATGAATGTGAGCTGGTTCATGTGGTCAGATCCTCCATCTAGCGCAGACTTAGGACCTATGGCCACAGTTTCATTCATTGGGAGGCACGCAACTACTAACTCTAGCAGGTCTGGCCCATTAACTCCAGGTGACCAGGCAGTGAGAGTTGGCCTAATGATAGTTAGATAATGAGACCCAATTGAGTGAATGGTTGGAGGTGAACCAAGTCTGTTGTGTATTCCTTAGCGATAAAGAAAGGCTGGGGCTAGATGTACACTTTCCCCTGCTACACCATGGCTCTCCTGTACCTTTCTGAATTGGGGAGAAATATGCCCCTCCCATGGACAATGGTGTCCAACTTCGAAGCACAATGTTGGACCAAATTCATCATTGTCAAATGATCTTGGAGCACGCTGGTGCAGTTGGTCATGCGGGGACAAAGGGCCCTGTCCCGTGCTCCCCTACCTGAACTCATGGTCAAAGGGAAATCAATCTGGTAATTCGAGTGCCTTTTGACTGATCCCGTTAGTCGGTGTTGTGAAACCAATCACAATCAATCTGGGTTGGTTGCCTTAAATAGTAAGGGCATCCTCCCCCATTCGAAAAAGCGTTGAATGCTCTAGCTAGTAGCATAGGGGTGTTTAGGCCCTTTTTAAAGGTGTGGCATACTATTAGTTTCACCCTAATGACATAAGCACTCATTATTTCTTCAAGATCAATATTGTAGCTACACTGAGTGAGCCGCATACGAGTATAACCAATTTCATTCCTGAGATGGCGTCAAACCCAGGAACACCATGACTTGTTGGAACCATGATGAACCATCAATTTTCGGACCTTGCTAGTGTCACATCAATTTTTGGACCTCGATAGGATACCATCTCTAAATGTATGACGTTAGGAAGCAAGACAACCTTACTTCATTATTTATGGTTACTACCCGTGTCCTCCCGAGTGGGCCTGAGAGGGCTACTAGGTTTTCTCTCCCAACCCAACCAGGTTAGGGAAGTCAAGTTCAGGCTTCATCAACTCGTCTGGACCTAAGCTTAACAGACATGACTCCCATTTCTTGTTGGGGTGTCCCTGCTAGTGTCACATCAATTTTCGAACCTCGCTAGGATACCATCTCTGAACGTATGAGGTTAGGGAGCTAGGGGACTGCCTAGCCTTCAACACAGTGGTTACCACCCATCTTGGTGATACAATGAGTGGGCTTGAGGGGGCAGACATGACTTGCAACCCATTGTTGGGGTGTCCCTGCTAGCGTCACATATCTTAACAAATGATGTTAGGGAGCCAGGGGATTACCTTGCCTCATCGGTTATGGTTACCACCTCGTTAGTGGGACTAAGGGGGCAAACATGACTCACAGCCCATTTTTGGGGTGTCCATCATTTTTAGGTTAGGGAGCAAGGCTACCTTGCTAAGCTATTATGGTTACCACCCATATATTACCGAGTGGGCCAAAGGGGGCAACTAGGTTTTCTCTCCCAGCCTCCTCCTTGTGGGAGGGGGGTGTCCTGGAACCCAAAAATCTTTATATCTAAAGAGTGTGATAGAGGCCATGGAAGGGATCTATGGTTACCACCCGTGTCCTCCTGAGTGGGATTGAGGGGGCCACCAGGTTTTTTCTCCCAGCCCAATAAGGTTAGGGAAGTCAGGTTCAGGCTTCATCAACTCGTTTGGACCTAAGATTAACAGACATGACTCCCATTGCTTGCTGGGGTGTCCCAGCTAGTGTCACATCAATTTTCGGACCTCGCCAAGATACCATATCTGAACATATGAGGTTAGGGAGCCAGGGGACTGCCTTGCCTCGACACAGTGGTTACCACCTATCTTGGTGATACAACGAGTGGGTCTAAGGGGGTAGACATGACTCGCAGCCCATTACTGGAGTGTCCCTGCTAGCATCACATATCTTAACAGATGATGTTAGGGAGCCAGGGGACTACCTTGCCTCATCGGTTATGGTTACCACCTCATTAGTGGGCCTGAGGGGATAGACATGACTCGCAACCCATTGCTGGGGTGTCCATCATTTTAGGTTAGGGAGCAAGGCTACCTTGTTGAGCTATTATGGTTACCACCCATATATCACAGAGTGGGCCTTTAGGGGCAACTAGGTTTTCTCGCCCATCCCATTGCTAGGGTGTCCTAGATTTTTGGGGTGAGGTTAAGGAGCAAGGCTACCTTGCCTCTTTTCGTGGGTTACCACCTGTCCTGCTAAAAACGAGTGGGCCAGAGGGGGAAACTAGGTTTTCTCTCCCAGCCTCCTCCTTGTGGGACCTAGGCATCTCCCTAGGGTGAGTTTAATTTTTATGGTTTGATTTATTTATGGAGTCTTGGATGAGGTTGGAACTGCTAGTGGCTGGGTTGATCAGCTTTTCCCTAGTGGCCCACTTGAAAAGTGGATCCATCCTTAGCTAGGCAAGTCAGCTTCCAGCTTCCCTAACCACCCATCTTAAATTTAAGATAAATAGTCCACTTTGTGGATTGGGATCCACAGACTGGCCCCTCTGACCCATTAGCCTCTGGTATGGGCTAGTGGTAATCGTGGACCAAGGCAAGCTAGTTCTGGGTCCCTAACATCTTAGTCAGAACGAGCACGTCTGGTTTTAGATTGGGACCACTCATACTGTAGGCATTGAGTATAGTTAGATACTATATATGGTGGGGTAGGATGGGGCCCCATTAAGGAGACCCCTCCTTGAGCCTTGAGCCTTGATGGGGCCCCTTTTCTTAGGATGCACCTTTGGTGCCTTGATGGGGCTCATCCTTAAGCCTTGAGCCTTGATGGGGGCCCAAAGTGCATCTTATAAATCGAGCGTGGGGTGATATGCCAAAGGCTGGGAAGGCTGATCGAAGTAACATCTGGACAGAGTGACACTGGAACCCACTTGGGGTTGAAACCGTCTTCCTAGCCGTCGGCAGCTACAGTTAGGGTGAGCTCAAAACCAACTGTAACTACCTCAAGGTACCAACCCTATTAGGTAAAACTAAATGCGAGTCAGGAAGGTAATGTGTGGCCACCACCCCTTGCCTTACCCGTGGATGGCACGCTAGTAGCCTTAATAGAGTACTCCTATACTTGGATGGGTGAAAACCCAGCCCCTTCTTAACAAGAGTGGAATGATTTTGTCTCAACCACAAATTCAGCTTCACATGAGTGGGAGTAGGACTCAACCACAAATTTAGCTTCACATGAGGGGAGTAGAACTCAATCGGCTTCACAGAGTGCAAGATTCATCCTCAACCACAAAATGGTGTCAAGGCCTCAGGCTTTTGGTTTTTTGAAGGGCAGATTCCCCAGCTCCCTTGTCCCTCAAAGAGGGGTTGGGATATCCATTTTTTTTTCTCTTGACCCTCTTGACCCTCTTCATTTGGGTGGAGATCCTTTCTTTCTCTTCACCCTCTTCGAGTGGGGGGTATTTTTTTTTCTTTTAGCCCTCTTCGAGGTACAAGGGGGCCTAGGGATTTTTTTTGTGAGGTAATAGTAGGTTCCCATGCTATGATGTGGCCTCTGGAGACAGGACTAGAGCCCAACCCACGAATGGAGTGTCTCCAACCAAAAATGACTACTGACTCGTCGTCGATTGTGAGGCTAGATGAGAAATCTATCAACTGACCTAATTAAGAGGCTCTAGAACGACGCTAAAGCGCATTTCAAGAAGGTTACAACTAATGGAAGAGGACTTTCTCTTGACTTTGAGATAACCACATGATCATGGATGTAGTTCTCTTCGCATCACTAGAATTAGATTAATCAAGAGCATAAATATCAAAATGTGAATCTTAGGTTCTATATGTCTAATAACCCTTGCAGAATTACCCCTTATCGCAACAAGATTTGAATGGAAACCTATGTCTATAGGATGGGGGGGAATATTGGAAACAAAATACCAAGCCATTCATGTTGCAAAATGAGGCATCTGGGAGGTGCTTATGTTGGTGTATCAAGGGTTGGTTATTAGCTGGAAGCTGACTTGCATAGGATCCACTTTTTAGGTAGGCCACTAGGGGAAAGCTCATCAACCTAGCCACTAGCGGTCCTGACCTCATTTGAGACTCCATAAATAAATCAAACCATAAAAATTAAACTCGCTTTGGGGAGATGCCTAGGTCCCTTCTCCCTCTTCGAGGGGTGGGGGCTTATCCATTTTCTCTCTCTTTTGTGTGCCATTAACATTGGTGATTATTTCTAAGTAAGTCAATGCGGTCCTCTCAAGCATTTAAATCTATTGAATTCTCATCTCAAGAGTTAGATTGATCGAAAGCATAAAAAGAGATGGGAAAATCATGAGTTTCTAAGGCCTCTAATTCTTATCTGAATGGTCCCATTATGAGAGTAAGATTCGCACGAGAAAATGGATGCTAGAAACACATAGAAGCAAGACACCCAGTCATTTATGTGGTGAAAATGATCGAATGAGAGTTATTTCTATTGGTGTTCTAAGAGTTTATGGTGGGCACTGAGAAAGTCCAAGCTAGGGATCAGTGCAGATATTTCGAAAGTGAGCTGTGGTTAGTTGTGTTATTCATATTGTGTGTTGTAAGTTTGTCTCTAATTTCTACATTGACCAAAACCGCCATCAGTGCTTCCTTAGGTACAAAATTTTATTATATAGGTCATTTCTTGTAGTTCGCTTCACATCACTAGAATTAGATTAATCAAGAGCATAAATATCAAAATGTGAATCTTAGGTTCTATATGTCTAATAATCCTTGCAGAATTACCCCTTATCGCAGCAAGATTTGAATGGAAACCTATGTCTATAGGATGGGGGGGAATATTGGAAACGAAATACAAAGCCATTCATGTTGCAAAATGAGGCATCTGGGAGGTTCTTATGTTGGTGTATCAAGGGTTGGTTATTAGAATTACATAACTCAAAAAGTTTTTCCAACGCATTAGAATCTATTGAATTCGCACCACAAACATCAAATTAATCAATGGCATCGAAAGTTAGTTGAAAATCAAAACTTCTGTATGCCTATGAACCCTTGTAGAATGACCCATCTGTCAAAGCAAAATATTTGAACGAGAAAGTGGGTATATGGGATGGATGGGGACGTAAAGGCCAAATACCTTTCCATTTTGATAGTTCAAACGGTCATCTGAGTGGTGCTTCATTTTGTGTCATAAGTAGGGTTGTTGGTTATTGTTACAGAATTCGAATAGTTGGTGGTTTTATCCAGCATTGAAGAGATAGTTGCATTGGTGTTCTTGTGGGCTAGGAATGGTTGCGTAATCCCAAGTCAAACCCGCCATGAGTGTCAGGTTTCATGTTAGATTCCTCTGGTAAATCTATGAAACATGAAGCATCAAGCAGGACAAGAGATGTCTTAGCCTGAATCTTATTCAGGGGTCCATTTTGACAAAACGTTTTACTTGAAGAAACCCTCACCTCTTCCTTAGGTACCCTCACTGCAGGTTGATTTGGCCATGGTATTTCCTCACCAAGCTTCCCCGTAAAGTGACCCCAAGAGCCTGTCCTCTCCACGGGGAGTGATGACACTCTGGTGTTACGGGTGTAATGAGAGGGGATGGGACTACCATGAAATTTTGAACCCAATCACTGGGCTTCTCTAAATTTACTTTAAAGGACTTAAGTTAGTTGTTAGAGAGGGTGGGTTTAAAACCCCAGGGTAAGGCCATGGTACTTCCATCCATGTGTATGGCAACGGGAAGTGGCAAACCACTTGAAATGAGCTCACCGTGTGGGCCTGAGGGGGCTACCAGTTTTCTCTCCCAGCCCAACAAGGTTAGGGAAGTCAGGTTCAAGCTTCATCAACTCGTCTGGACCTAAGCTTAATAGACATGACTCCAATTTCTTGTTGGGGTGTCCCTGCTAGCATCACATCAATTTTCAAAATTCGCTAGGATACCATCTCTAAACGTATGAGGTTAGGGAGCTAGGAGACTCCCTTGCCTCAACACGGTGGTTACCACCTATCTTGGTGATACAATGACTGGGCCTGAGGGGGCATACATGACTCATAGTCCATTGCTGGGGTGTCCCTGCTAGCGTCACATATCTTGACGGATGATGTTAGGGAGCCAGGGCACTGCCTTGCCTCATCGGTTATGGTTACCACCTCGTTAGTGGGCCTGAGGGGGCAGACTGATTCGCTGCCCATTGCTAGGGTTTCCATCATTTTAGGTTAGGGAGCAAGGCTGCCTTGCTGAGCTATTATGGTTACCACTCGTATATCACTGAGTGGGCCTTCAGGGGAAACTAGGTTTTCTCTCCCAGCCCATTGCTGGGGTGTCCCAGATTTTTGGGGTGAGGTTAGGGAGCAAGGCTACCTTGCCTGTTTTCCTGGGTTACCACCCATCCTCCTAAAAATGAGTGGGCTAGAGGGGGAAACCCAGTTTTCTCTCCCAACCTCCTCCTTGTGGGAAGGGGGTGTCCTAGGAAATTGTTGGATCTACCATAAGGTGCACTCATACAACGATTGGACATGGGCCTGATGGGGAAGACATGACTTCGCAACCCATTGCTGGGGTTTCCATCACTTTAGGTTAGGGAGAAAAGCTGCCTTGCTGAGATATTATGGTTACCGCCCATATATCCTAGAGTGGGCCTTTAGGGGAAACCAAGTTTTCTCGCCCAGCCCATTACTAGGGTGTCCCGGATTTTTTGGGTGAGGTTAGGGAACAAGGCTACCTTGCCTCTTTTCTTGGGTTACCACCTGTCCTCCTAAAAACAAGTGGGCCAGAGGGGACAACCAGGTTTTCTCTCCCAGCCTCCTACTTGTGGGGGGGGGGGTGTCCTAGCTTAGCTATTGTGTTGCTAATTTCCATGGCTAGCTGAGCTAGCTCCTCTTGTCCGATCCGGTTATGTCATGTATGTAGGCCACATGATTCAAATAGCAGGTTCCCTATTCACTCTTCTAAAGGTTGGATGTAAGTTCTTTTTCCTTTGCTTTATGAAGTGCTTATTAAATATCATAGTCAACTACATAATCGAAATAAAGAGAAGAATCAATGGAATCAACTGCTATTGGTGCTTGTGTAGGTTCTTATGCATCTGGATTTGGAAAATCTGAATATGAATCTACTGCATATTGGTCACGATCACTTTCAACCCTAATAAAAAGGCTCCTCCACTAGTCACATAATCTGGCCCATTCAATTTTACCAAGTATTTGAGTTTCGCAGCATTATCTATAATGTGCCTCTCTTACCTGCCCAAAGCAAAGTGCGGTTGAATATACTTACCCTTCAAACTCTATATTTTCTTTCCCCTAGTGGTAATGACCATAATGACATATATATTAGCAGCATTGTCGAAGATCAGGTTCTCACTTACAAGGGATATGGATTACTTGTCCCGAATTAGGAGCTAGTTGATTATGCAAGCTTATGAGGTAACATAGTCATAATGGAATCACAAGCTTCTCTTTCTATGCGTATCTCCTCCCTCTAACCTCTATTCTAAATGATTAGCCTTAATCTTATTCCTTCTTATCCTTTCTTCGATTCTTTCTTAGATGACTGAATAGTAGGCATATGATTTTAGAACTTCTATTCTATTCCTTAATGAGTGGGTAGTACAAAGGAAGGATACTAACTCTTAAGCCTTAGATACATGAATAGAAAGGCTTAATTGAAGCTCCTTCATTAGTGGTAGCTTTCGCACAGGAAGGGATGCTACGGAATCTTTCACTGGTAAGGAACCCATTGAAGTGGACCCATCAGCGAAGGTAGAAGCCTTTGTATTTAACCGAGTGAAAGCCAAGGTTGTGAGTTCAAATTAAGCATTAACTGTGAAAATGATCTGGACTAGTATAGGAGCATCAACCATAACAAATTCTCAAGGGAAGAGGGGAGAATAAAATACAATTTTGCCTATAACCTTGGGGCTATATTAAAGGAAAAAGGATAAGACTCAAAGCACCAAGTTTCCAAGAGCATAGGGCACTAAGGTCGCATAGATATTACCGATCTTACACATAGCGAAGCTTACCTGAGGCTCAGGTGTCTTGAGCATAGCAAAATACATTTCTTTGTTTCCCCTCAAAGAGCGAGCATAGCGAAGGCCAGGTAGCATAGAGAAGTGTAGCTCAGGGTTATCACTTACCTGAGTTATCACTCCATATTTATTCCCCTCAAAGCTTGAGCATACCAATACCTTTACAAATCTGGTTTTACTTCTTGAGTGGTGTTTTTCTTTTTATATTCTAGATCTTGGGTGGTTCGGTTTCGAGCCAAATCTCACATGGTATCAAAGCCTTGGACATTCTAAATAGAAGTGTTTCGTTGCAGTGAAAAATTAAATTCTGTGGGGCTCATTGTGCTCGATTTTGCTGGTGCGCACTACATGAAGGTCACTAAAATTATCACTTCCTTAGTTGGGGAAATCTTTCATAGTGCTGGCAAGTTTTCATGCACAAACCAACGTGAAATTCATGGCTTGAAGGCAGCCCTCGGTCATACTACTGAAAGTTTTGTTTTGTAGCATCTTCATGGTCTGGAGTCGTCCCCTCCATTAAGCTACATGACACTCTATTTAGCAGCATCAAAATTCATCATTGTGCAACCATTCATAGTATCTGAAGATGCTCTTCTATTAAGCAATTGAAGGCCCTGACCCATATGATGGATGAGTGAGAAATCGATGGCGACCCTTATGGTCGAGCGACTTCATCCCTATTTTGTAGTGTCTTCATGCTTTGGAGCCATCCCTTCCATTGCCATAGAAGTTATTTGAATTCTGCTATAGAATGTAGCAGCCTTGTTTTAATTCCTCCAACACCCATCTAATACGCTACATCAAATTTGGTTATGTAGTAGCTTTTCTTTGTGCTGAAGTAGTTCGAACGTCCTTCTAACAAGCTAAAGGAAGCCCCATTCTACAATGTCCTCGTAAGCCTTGAAGGCGTTCCTCCATTTTTCTATGGACCTTTGTTCTACAATAATTTTCACTTTGCTACGGATCCAATAGTAGTTTCATTCTACAGCAATGGATTAGACTCAGATTCCCCTCCTTACGCCATGAAATGACTATGAGTGGAAATCGAATCTGAAGAGCAAAGGCCTATTCAAAAAGAACAATGGGAACTGAAGTTGAACCCATATTTGATGCTAAAAAGCTAAAGTGGTTCAACATATGTGACGAAGCATATGGATTGTTGTGTCTTTCTGTATCTCCCGATCTCCTTTTCCACATTAAATCTACAAGTTAACCCAATGAAGTTTGGACCATGCTAGAAGGACTATTTGGAAAGTAGGATGTGTTAAGTGGTCACCAGCTGGCAGGGGAATGAGCTCATCAGCTTGAGCCCGAGCAGCTTTGAAACTATCCAAGATTTCTTCACCAAATTGAAATCATTGAGGTTGTAGCTGAAACTATATGGAATTAGCAAAAAGGAAAAGGTAATCAATTGCTTGTCCGCAACAGGCAATGAGCAGAAATGTCAATCTGCTCATGATACCTCTTATTCAAAAGTTGAAAAGCTAAAGTCTGAGAAGGTCAACTGTGTCTATTGCAACAAGCTCGGGCATGATGAACACAAGTGCATGAAGAAGCAGCTTGATCATCTTACTCATCTTCTTTATAAGAAGAACATCGCTCGATTCTGTCAAAAAGAGTTCACCAGCTAAAGAGTCTGCCAAGGCACAGGAGAACGAAGGGAAAGGAAAGGATCTATCTCTGGCACTTGTAGTTATTGCATCTCAGCCTTCCTCATGGGTGCTTGACTCGGGTGCTTCACACCACATGGCTTCATCTTGAGATGACTTTGCATCTTTGGAGCCCTGTACTACGTTGACTATCTTGATGGGAGATAATACTCCTTTTGAGGTCTATGGGAGAGGATCTATTGATATGGATGACATGACATTTCAGAATGTTATTTGTGTTCCTTCATTGTCAACCAATCTCCTCTCTATTTATCAGATCACTCATTCTGGTTTAGGTAGGCGAGTTGAGTTCACACCTGATTCTATGGTCATTAGTGAGATGACAAATGGTGTTGCAGTTGCTGTTGGTAAATCTGATCATCAGTCCAGATTGTACCTCTTCTCAAACTTTGTTCCCAAGACTCCGTCTGCTATTTTAATCACTCATTTAGATGAGGTGAGTAGATTATGGCATGAGCAGTTTGGCCATCTCAACTACCGCTATTTGCAACAACTCAACAAGCAGAGCATGGTTTCAAGGTTGCCGGATGTAAGATTTTCTAATGGTGTCTACCAGGGTTGTATTCTTAGCAAGCATCCGAAGGATAAGTTTGACAAAGGCAAAGCATGGAGAGCTACAGAAGTTCTGGAACTTGTTCACAATGATCTGATGGGTCCATTTCCTCATCCTTTGATCAGCAGAGCCAAATATTCCTTGACCTTCATTGATGATAATTCAAGGTATACCCTACTTGATTCAGCCCGAATTATAGGCGCATTTTCAGGACTTCAAGTCACTTGCAGATAGATGGGAAGGCCATGAAAATTCTGCATACAGATAGGGAGTATGTGAGCAACAACTTGAGTAGTTTTGTGCCTCTAAAGGCATTGAATTGCAGTGTACTGTTCCATACACTCCTTAGTAGAATGAAGTGGCTGAATGGAAGAACATATCTTTTTAGGAAATGGCAAATTGTATGATGCAATTCCAATCTCTTGCTTCGAAGTTCTGGGCAGAAGCTATTAATTGTGCCTGTTACATCCAGAACAGAGTGACTCAAAGATCCGAAGTCACTCCTTTTGAAGCTTGGAGCGATCGGAAACCTACAGTGAAACACTTCAGAGTGTTTGGTTTTCAAGAATGGGTTCACATTCCTGTAGAGAAACAGAAGGTATTGGAACCACAGAGCCAGTATTGCATTTTTGGGGGATATCCTAATAGCGTTAAGGGATATCAGCTTATAAACCCCATGACCAATCAGCTGATCATTGCTAGAAGTGTTCGATTCAAGGAGGGATCTTCGAGTACTTCTTCAGATAGTGCGTTCAATGCTGAAAATGAAAGTGTTGTGAATCCAACAGGTCTGAATTCTGTTGCTACAAATCCTGTAGATTTGACTTTGGTTGCTATGGATTCCTCCTCTACCACTTCAAATGATGCTACAGATGATGATTAAGAGGAAGACACTATAGATGCTACTACAGATTTGACAGTGAGACCACTTTGGGCACATCAGATGCTACAAGTAGCAGACAATCTGGTTGGCAATCTAGCAGACACCGGGCAGACATGTTCTCAATTTCAGGGTGCTCCATGGGCTCTCTCTACTACAGAACCTTTTCTACCAATCCACTACTATATTTCCACTACTACAAATCCGTAGTCTTTTCAAGAGGCTGCTGGTATTCCTGAGTGGGACGCAGTAATGTAGTAGGAGTATGGTTTGCTAATGAGGAACCACACTTGGAATCTAGTTTCTATTCCTCCAGGAAGAAAGATTGTTCGGTGTAAGTGGATATATCAGACAAAGTTTACAGCGGATGGTCTAGTAAATAAGAATAAAGCTCGTCTAGTGGAAAATGGCTTATCAGAGGTACCTGGCATTGACTACAATGAGATGTTTGCACCAGTTGAAAAGATGGACTCGATCCAGCTTGTGCTAACCATTACTGCAGCTCAACGGTGGGAAGTTCCTCAGATGTATGTGAAGAGTGCATTTCTTCACAGGGATCTTGAGGATGAATGACTCACCTGACATCTATTTACCCACCCACCCCAATCACCGGTGAGGAGGAATGGCTTACCTGACATAAGGAAGGTAAGAAAGTAGAGGTAGAAGCGTGAAGCATGTTAGATAGCATTCCTTTATTTCTTTTACTGAACCGATAGAAAGTATAGGTAGAAGCAACAATCATCGCTATTTGGTATTAAGCATCAGGGGTGGGGAACCATAGGGGATCGAGAGATGGGAATCGTAATATATCGAGAAGGTTCTCATTGCATCATTTAGAATAATAGAATAAAATGATTCCTCAATAAACCATTGCATCATTTATGCAGTCACCCTTCGATAAGCTAATCGAGGGAGGAGAGGAGGAACCCATCTATGCCCCTTTGCTAGAAAGACAAGTTATATGAGTTAGTCAAAGGAAGAGGCCCAAGACTAACTAAGAGTTTAAGATGGATGCCTAGATCCATGGGTATAAGGGTTAGGATGTCATGTTAGACCTGGGGTCCAATGTGAACATCCTTCCAAAGAAGTTGTCGAAAATGAAGGGGAGTGCGCGCCGAGTTTGTTCACTCATCGAGTTGAGGCTAGCAAATCGTTATCAAATTGAACCTATTGGCCATCTGGAAAATGTGAAATCCAAACTTAGAATTGTGAAGATAATGGTGTATTTCGAGGTCATTAGGATTGTAAATGATCAAAATACTTACCCTGGCCCATTAAGGTTTGAATGGGAAAATGACAGCGAGACCATCCTTGGAGGGAGGAATGTCTTTTGAAGCTAGTGGAACAAGAGTGATACAAGACATTAATCCTATCAAAGGATCCCCATACATAGAGCCAATGAACGACATTATGGATAATGCAGTGATAGATTAGTTGTACAACTTAACAGCTAGAATGTGGGATTACTATGTCAATCCCATAGCAAATGGAGCGATAAGCTGACATAGCATTTGCTCCTATGATTCAAAAACCCAAGAATCATTTTCAGGTTGGCAAGAGTGCAACCAGAAGATTTCATCTCATCATTGCACCATGTTCAAGTCATTCCATTAGATTGGCATAGAGTTGAGGGACCCTCCAATTTTTGATGGTACCAAGGATGTGGAGGAGTTCATGGACGACACGAGATCAATGATCCCTAAAGAAAAGTGAGTTTTGACACTAGATGCAACCTTGAGGTCCACTTCTTAGAGATGGTGGGCCATGCATAAGGACAACCTAATAAGTTGGGAAGAAGTCCAACCCACATTGTGACATCACTTAAATGCACGGATAGAGTTTTAGGTTATTTATATTCTGGGAGTGGAAAAAGACCCAAGCACCTTGACAGAAAAAAGAAGAATATTAAGTACTAAATATTTTCTCATTACTCTGATGGAAGATTATGCAAATTTTTTGTAAAAACCCAAACTATGAGAATCTAAATGTGCATATAGAAGCTTTTCTTCTATTTTTTTGGCTTACAAAATAAAAGAGGAGGAAAAACACCTTTTATTCATTTTCTCTCATTAGGAACAAACCGTAACTACCTCAAGCTACCAACCCTATCGGGTAAAACTAAATGCGAGTCAGTAAGGTAATGTGTGGCCACCAGCCCTTGCCTTACTCGTGGATGGCCCGCTAGTGGCCTTAACAGAGTACTCCTATACCTAGATGGGTGAAAACCCAACCCCTTCTTAACAAGAGTGGAATTATTTTGTCTCAAGCACAAATTCAGCTTCACATGAGTGGGAGTAGAACTCAACCATAAGCTTCATGAGTGGGAATAGAACTCAACCACAAATTCAGCTTCACATGAGGGAAGTAGAACTCAACCGGCTTCATAAAGTGCAAGATATATCCTCAACCACCAAATGGTGTCAGGGCCTCAGGCTTTTAGATTTTTTGAGGGCGAGCCATCACTCCAAAGATATATATGATCTTACGATCCTTTGGGATCTAGCCTTGCAGTGGTCTGACCACCATTGGGATTTCCAAGGTGGGTTGGGTCTCGTTGAGCCCCAGGGCCAATTCACAACCGTGTGAGGTAACGTCAGGATGAGGTGAGGAATTTAGCATCCTAGAGGAGATGGCTAGTCAAACAGGATGTCGAGTATGGAATTCTGGCTAACACTGCATCAGGAGGCTTCGTAGAGACCCAGAGCGTCCAAACGGAAACTGGCTAAGCAAACAGGAAACCGAATATGGGATATTGGCTCTATTTACAGTTCTGCTATGAAATTTTCTTAATGCCTTAGTGCATATACAACATGGTGCACCGTTGTAGGGTTTTTAATTTCAAAATAGTGGTGCGCTAAGTGAATTTGGAGCACCAATGGATATACTACTTGATAGCACCAGACATGGGTTAACTTTCAAAAAATGTTAGTCGTAAAATTTATTTTCACCATTTCGGTACTATACTCCCACGAAGAATCAATGCTATTCCTTTTTTCAAATAACTCGATGTGTATAAAACATGGTACATCATGGAAAGGTTTTTAATTTAAAAGGAGTGGTGCTCTTCTTACATAGCCAACATTGATGACCCTAATCCTTAATAGAAAATGTTGCACCGTTGGAGGGTTATTTTTTTGAAAAATGAAAAAGCAATGGTGCACTAAGTAAATAGGAAGCTTCGGTGTTTATACCACTTGATAGCACCATAAAAGGGTTAAATTTAGAGAAATGTTGGTCATAAAATTTATTTTTACAATTTTGGTGCTATACTCCCTTGCAGCATTGGTGCTATTCCTATTTGAAAATGCCCCTGTGCATAAATAACATGGTGTACCACGACAAGATTTTTAATTTAAAAAATGGTGGTGCACTTCGTACATAATTCGCACTAGTGCGTCAGGTACACGAGCACATTGGAATAGGGTTAGATAAAAAAAAATAAAAAAGACTTACCTGCTATAAAATTCATTTTTACCATTGAAAATTAAGTAAAAAAATTCATTATATAAAAATTTATTTTATTTCATTTTTATTTATGTATTTTTTTTTCAAATTTTTTTTCTACACAGTGCGTTCAAGAGGTTTGACTCACATCGTTCATAGGTGATTTGTAAACTGTCGTGGATATATCACTCGACAGTTTGTCACAACAAATCTAATAATATTATATTAAAACTTTGAAAAATCTACACTATTACAGTTTATTAAACATTAAGATCTGTGAATTTAACTGTAAAGTGCATCCATGCAAATATAAATAATGTAGAAAAGTAGAGAATGAAAAAATGAGCTCACACACACACAAGAGACAATATATGCTCTTTGCGAAACCCTTTCAAGAGAAAACCGAGCTGGAAGGTGAGGTTGTTTCGCTCTCTTTCTCTATATAAAATATGGTTGTGGCCCATGGGCTACTACAATGCACAAATCCTCTCTGTTTGCTCTACCTCCTATCTCTCCTAACTCTCTTTTCTCAACTATGGAACAAAATTCTCTCGAAATAATGGAATGCCTCTTCCTCCTAGTGGCCCGGTTATAACACAACTGGATAGCCTACTAGTGGTTAAGTTGACTACATCAACTCTTAAATAGAGTTACAAAATAGACTCTTCTAGAGTCTTTTACATCACAAACATGTAGCTAGAACCTTTTCCATGAATAATGGGGGCTAATGCGACATCCTTCCGAACTATAGTTGTGAAAATAAGAAGGTCAACTTCTTAGTGGCATAACTTTTGCGTACAAACTATGATTGACATGCTTCTTGTGTTGTTGGAAAGAAATCTGTGTATAGAATAGAAATAAAAGGTGCTACAATAAAGCAAAAATGATTTACACACAAAAATATCATTTGATGCCTCAAAATTATCCCAGAAGGTTTTAGACCCTATTTCGCCAAACTAGATTCCGTTGGTAAAAACAGTCCCATGAGAATATTCCTCCACTTTTCCACTCCAAATGCATCGATATGGATGACAAACAATATAATTATCCAATTCAAATCGATAATGCACCCTTTAAATTTATAGGGTGCACCAAAAATCGGTGCATAAAGTTAATGCATCATAATTTTTAATATTATGTGGTGTGTTTGGTAAATGGAAATGCACCAGGTCGTGAAGTTCCATGACACACTGCTTTAAAATTTTTAATTTTTTAGGGGTTGCATCGGGTGGCAGATTGAAAGTACCTTTAACCGGTGCGTAAGATTAACACACTAGGAAGTTATGTCCAAGGACGCACTGTCGTAAAAAATATTATTATTTTTGTCAGTGCATTTAGTAAAAGTAACTTCCTAGTGTGAACTTTATTTTACCAAATGCACTGCATAATATCAAAAAATTATAGCTTGGTTCTTTCGTTAACCTAAACATTTCGGTGTGGTGTGTCGACATAAAATTAATGCATTAGTGTGAAATGTTATGTCAACACACTGCATTGGAAAATAAAAATAAGAATATTATGTATGTATGTGCACTAAAAGTGGTGCGTCAAGTTGATGTAAAGACCATATTTGGTGCATCCCTATTTTTTTGGTGCACTGACCCTGATTTTTTTTTTAATTGAAATTTATATGTTCGTATTTATAACACATTTTTCATTTAATAAAAGAAAATTATGTTTTATGTAGAGGTTGATGTATTTTATATGTCAATCATGCAGAGATGTCAATGGAGAAAGGAGTGATAACAACAGGAGAAAAGGGTTGACCAATACAATATGGTACAAGAGTGGGAGGCACAGGAGAGGGAGAGATATTTGTGCCATCACCCTATGTTTCCGAGAATACTAGTGTCTTTTCGATCTGCTAGTCCTAATAGGATTGGCAGCTATCCTAGAAAGAAACAATCAAAGCAATTTGTAATTTCCTCTATGTATGATAGATAAGAGAGTAAGAAAACACCATCAAAGCATCTCGATCTATTATATCATAAAAAATGCAGAACTAGAAATACATAAGACATAAAATGGCATTCACAAGTAACAAGATTCACAAATACATGATTGTATGGAGGAAAACTCAAAGAACTTTATTAAAATAGAAGGGAGAATTACAACCCAGCTGTCTGATCCAGCATCATCCTCCCAACATCAAAGCCCTCTTCACCTCATGAAAAGAAAGATCACCCAAAAATATAATGCTTCTTCTCAAAGACAAACTATCAACACTTCCTTACAAATTACAAAATTCCAACCTCCAGATCTCTCAGATGAGGGATCCATTTATAGATGTCTACAAGGGTGTGAGTCATCTCTGGGTTT
>APFE030077904.1:0-11889 GCA_000404065.3 Pinus taeda | reverse complement strand
TGCTTTTGCTGGAGGATACAAAGTGAATTTCTTTGTTGAACTACCATCATAAATATACATGTTGCCAGATCTACAACTAATAAAAGCATATGTTGTGGCCAACCAAGGTCTTCCTAGGATAAGTGGGTGTCCTCCTAGATTATTCATGGGAGTTAAAATCATGAAATCAACAGGATATTCCCAAGAATCTAAGGAGACTGAAATGTCTTCTAACACACCATCTAGTTTGATTACTGATCTAACTGCAAGTTTCAATAAGGTAGGTGTGTAAAGAAGATTAGGAAGTTTAAGTTGTTCCATATTCTATCTACTCATAATGTTTATAGCTGCCCCTAAGTCAATCATTGTATTTGGAATTTCAATCCCATTTATGTGTGTCTTGACAATTGGACTTCCTAGATCTACTTATTTCTACATGGTAATCTTTCCCATCATGATATCTACTATTTTTCCTACCAAGTGAATTCTTTTTGTGTCTTTTGGTTTTCTACCTGGTCTTTTGATGCTCAACTCCATTATTGTTTTTGCTAGAATAGGAATATCTCTAATGGCTTGTAACACGGGAATCTTGTTACAGGCATTCTTTAATTCATCTAGGAAGTCATAATTGGGCAACAAGATCTGTTTTTCCACTCCTCTATCAATTTTTAATCTCTCAGGAAAAGGAGGTGTAGAAGTAGATGCAAGTTTCTCAATTATAGGAGTTGTGTTTATTGACTCTTTTTGTTTTTCTTTTTGAATGTTTTGGTTTTGAAGGGATGTTCCCTCAAAACGTTTATTGACTTTTAGAGAGTCCTCCTCAGAAGCATCTTGCTCTTGAATATTTATAGAAGGTTTTTCCTTTTTGAAAATCCTACTAGTTCTAAGTTGAACATCATTAAGATCTAGAGGAACAATCATGTAAGTAGGAAATTGTTGTCCTTCTACCATGTAAGCATTCTGAGGGCTTTTATTATTGGGGTTCAGAAATGGTTGGGCTGGTAGTTGATTTGGCTTTTGTAGAAAGGGAAGTAAGAGTTGAGGATTTTGACTTTGTTGTGGAGGTTGTTGTTGTGGAAATGGCAATGAAAGGTGAGGGCTTTGGTTGGAAGTTGTGGTTGTTGATTTTTCTACTGATTTTGTGGGGGAGGATAGCTCTGATAAGATGGATGATATTGATAATATTGAGCAAATCTCCCATAAGGATTTTGTACCCCTTGTGTCCATGGTTGAGATTGATACTGATTTTGAGGTTGAGGCCAAGGTTGTTGCCAAGAATTCTAGTTTGGTGGGGGCTGAAAATTCATTGGATTGTTAAATCCTTGATTTTATGGCCCTTGACAAGGTCTTCTTGCAACAAAACAAAGAGGTTCTACAGAATTTGGGACTACTTCCTCTTGAAAGACAGCCTTAAGAGCCGGGATTGAAGGAAAATCCTTGGTCTCATGACTTTTTGAACAAATCATACAAGTTTCTACATTTTTTGCATCTAAAGGGCATTCCCTTATAACATGTTTCTTTCTACATTTTGGACAAAAGATGGTTGAAGCATTAGCTTATGTTTTCTGCTTGTTTTGGATTTTGAGGGTGTCTAGCTGCTCAGTAAGGCTCCCTAAAATATCAGTTTTGAACTCATCAAGCATATTGCCAATTTCTGCCCTACTTATAGTTCTAGTTGCAGATTTATTTGCTCTAATAAGAGAAGGATCTCTAAGTTCTTTCCCAGATTTAGATTTCCCTCTTGAGAGATGGACACATAGTTCTACTATATCATTCAATGGAAGTTGAGAGATGTCTCCCTTCCCCATCATGTTAAGGATATCTATCCATTCATCTCTAATGGCCTTCAATAAAAGAGTTTTCAAGGTTTCTTCATCTAAATTGTTCATTTTTTCTCTTTTCAAATTGTATTTAAGCCTCTCAAGAAAATCCTCTAAGTTTTCTTCTTCCTTTTGCATCATTTTGAATACCTCATCCTTATCATGGGTAGACATACAGTAATCCAAGTATCTATCCAAAATTGCATGCCTCATATCATTCCAAGTCCTAATGGATTGAATGACTAATCCCATAAACCATTTCAGAGCAGCCCCTTTCATTGTTGAAGGGAACAATTTGAGTTTTTGAGAGTCTTATAGATATTCATAGGTTCAGCATAAGACTTCAAACTCAAAAAAAAATGTTTCAAAATCCTCACTTCTCAACCCATAAAAGTTTGAGAGGACAAATTGTGAAATGTGTTTCATTGTTGTATGTGTTTCCTCATCTACTACAGGGAATCCAAATGAGTTATCTCCTTCCCTATTTCCTCTGCCTCCTCCATTATTACCTCTACCTCCTCCATTGTTTCCTCTACCTCTACCCCCTCCTCCAAATAGTGAAAATTTTCCATCTTGCTCTTCTTCTACCATGATAGTTTCCTCATAATATTTTGGTTCTTCTATTAATGGCTGATGAGAGAGAGTTTCTACTTCTTCTTCTTCTGTAGGTATTCCTACTTCTTCAACTACAATAGGCTCCCCTATAGAGGTGAAAAAGGGTTCCTCTCCTAGATCTGGGTTAGTAGATGAAGTGGGAGAATCTTCTAATTGAGTTGTCGTCCCTTGAATTCCAGGAATCCTAAGGCTGGGCGTATGAGTCTGGGATTGAGGTGTGTCCTTTCTAATCCTTGGTGGAGTAGTTGGAGTTGTGAAAATCGAACTTCTACCCCTAGCTATAAATCTACCCCTAGAATCTCTTTCTCTATGCATGTCATTTTTTTGTTTTGTTGTTTTTTATTTTTTTTAGTTGGAATAACAATTCTTTTTCTGATCCTCCAGATCATACAAAGTGCAAGAGGAGAGCATACTTGAGAAATTATTAATTTTTTTTTATATGAATGTAAGAGATAGGCT
Organism: Pinus taeda; assembly: GCA_000404065.3. Classification (NCBI taxonomy): domain Eukaryota; kingdom Viridiplantae; phylum Streptophyta; class Pinopsida; order Pinales; family Pinaceae; genus Pinus; species Pinus taeda. Next base: position 9,016 of record APFE030077904.1, on the reverse strand, counting down.
ACTTAGTTACACTTCCCCGGCAATAGCGCTAAAATGTTTAGCCAATTTAGTGTCCTAAATTGCTACATAAATTATCAATCCATGTGTCGTAAACTAATGAAGTGTAGTGCACTATATGTGGTAAATAACCCTTTCTTACGTCACTATTTTCGAGTTTATGTTGTTTTGGGGTTTTGTTCTTTTGACTCCTATAGTTCTACAATGTAATTGAAATCTTAATCTACTACTGAAGAGAGAGTCTAAAAGTGCTTTTTAGGCCAATTTGGATATGGAGTTTTTAAAACAATAAAGTGAAGACAAAGCTTATCTTCTTGCTATTGTAATGGTTTCCAAAATATGAGCTTAAAAGACTCCTAAAACTGCTATCTACCTAATTACAAAACCAAAACTTGAATGAGAAAATGGAAGTGCAACTATCTATATCAAATTGAGAATGAAATACTGGAAGTAAAACTACTTCTGCAGTCTATTCTACTTGCAAAATTAAAGTCTAATGAACTACTGTGATTAAACTAAAGGAAAGAAACAAAACTGCAACTGCAACTATACTATTTGTGAAAGCAAAACTAGATGAAGCACTGTTACCACTCCTCTATATAATTTCGGGAGAAATTAACTCCTTATGATAGCAACATTTGAGAGATTCCATTCTTCACCATTCTAAAATAAGTAAAAAATTAAAGGAAAAACTCAGTCATTAGTAACACATTTCACCACTTAGTATTATGTTCAACCATCAACGAAGGGCTTTTGGAAATATCGCTTTAAATCATGAGTTGCTTAAATTAACAAGAAAATGGCATCAAGCATTCTAGTTCTAAACTAATTAACAGCAAGTAATCTCATTTTATAAACATAATATTTCGCCATTTAGTTTGAATATCAATCATCAATGAAAGGCTCTGGAAATATTAGCTTATATCATGAGAAAATGACATCAAACTATCTAACTCTAAACTAATGAACAGCAAGTAATCTCATTTATAATCATAACACTTCACCATTGAGTTTGAAGATCAATCATCAATGAAAGGCTCTGGAAATATTAGCTTATAACATGAGTGACTACTCTAAGAAAGAAAAGGTACTGAACAACAAGAAATCTCATTCATAAATCCCATATTTCACCATTTAGTTTGAGGATAAACCATCAACGAAAGGCTGTGGAAACATACATTCATGTAATGAGTGACTATCTAGTAAACAAAGGCATGAAAAAACTTAAATTCAAAAGCTTAAAAACTAAAGAACAACAAAAGCAATGATGCTACTTGACACATTTTAAAAAACTACAATTAAGAAACTAGAGCATAAAAGAAACTAAAGAACTACTTCTAAACTAAAATGCACCTATCTGAGTTAGTATAAAAAAGTGACAAGAGCTGCAATAAACACAGTGTTAGAAATGATTATAGACATAAATAAAAACACAATAAATGTATAGTTGAATGAAAGAAAATAACAAATGGAAATGTACAAAAATGAAAAGTAACCTTGACCAAGCAGGGGCCCTCTGCACGGCCTAGGAATATCAACGCAAAATTACTTCACACGCTCAGGTATCCATATGAAAAAAAACATAGTTTTTATATTGAAAACAAAGTACTGAATGTCTCGTTCTTACAAATGGAAATTACACTACTTCAGCATCAAAAACATTAACTAGTTATGTGTTCCAAATGCTGAAATTTATAGGAAAAAATCATAACAGTTTTAAAGAGAAAAGTCTTCTATAGCAGACACGTGAACAAGTAGTGCATCCGAGAATTTAATCTTCAGTTGGCTTGAATAGTAAATCTCTGAATAGTGGATGTTGGATTTGGTTATGCAAGTGGCAAGCGGGTGGCAAATGACATCCTCAGCTTCAAGGACATGCCTCGGATTCATTTGCATGCCAAAATAGAGTTCTAGTTATTGTAGGACTTATCCATTGACTCCCCTTTGACTGAGGTCTTTCTCCTCGAATTTGATTAAATGGATAGGACTCCATCCATGTGCTTACATTTCCCCAGCTACCCATGTGGCTCGTTTCTTCTATCGACACATGTAACCTAAAAAAGTATGGAGATGGTTGCGGAATGGCCAATTAGTTACGAAAAGTGGCTACATTCCGTAGCTGAAAAACAAAACCCTATTCAAATAACACACATAATAATATAATTTGAAAATCACTAAAATGTACTCCTGGAAGCAACATGCAATGGCTTTTGATGGTTTAGGATGTATTGGCATGGGAAAACAAGGGAAGAAGGATGAATAAATTGCTTGAAAAAGAGGCAGTTTTGGGACTCAACAGTTACTGTAGAGGTATTGTTGCAGCTCACAAAGGCAAATCCATAGAGGATGTGGGTAGAATTGTTAAGGGATAAAAGAAGCTAGTAAAAGTTTCTGAATGAAAGCAGAATGTGGCAGAACATTGAGGAATTCCAATAGAGGTTTGATAAAGAGGACAGTTGTGTTCTTGAAAGGTGAAGATGAGTTTAAACCTAGAAGGAGTAGAGAGAAGTGCTCAAAGAGGGTCCAGAGACAGAGAACCAAGTGCTTGCCAAAAAAAACCAAGTATAGAGGAAAGCTTGGTGAGGTAAGTGGCAGCAAGGAGGACTTGTTGTTGCAGAGGCTTTAATGCAGCTCATAGTGAGTGAGTGAAGAACTCATAGATATGGAGAAGAATATGACTACTTATAGTCATAGTGGAGGTTCTAAGGAAGACTAGAGCAAAAGAAAAGTGAAGAAAGAGAATGCCAAGGCAAATGGCAAGAGGATGAGTCAAGAGGAAATTGACAAAGAGATTGCTGAGATGAAAGAAAAACTCAATGTGTTAATGATGATACTTGAGGAAAGCCAAAGACTAGGTTGGGTCTTGAAGAAAGATCCAATTAAGTGGAATAATTTACAGAGAAGGCTACAGTAGAGGCAAGTGAAGAGCCTGGTGGAAGAACTCAGAGAAGCTGAGTTGGAAATGGAAGTTTCCATTTGTGAAGCAGAATAGGGTGAAGATGAAGAATTGAAGACTGAAACTTCAAGTGAGACCAAAGGGTCACATGAGTTTAAATCTAATAATTTGGGTATGTTTGCATGTGAAACACGTGAAGAAGGACAATTTGTTGATATGGACATAAAGGGGGAAGAAGAAAGGCAGAATCTAAATTCTATTCTAAAAGAAGATGAGATAGATAGGTCTCATATAAATACCTATACGCAGTTGGGAAAAGGATTTACTTTTAAGCATATTACAAGGAATGAAATTAGAGGAAGTTGGATTCATGAGGATGGCCAAAAGCAAGAAGTAGAGAAGGATATCAAGCAATCAAGTGAAGGACTTGATGAGAATGAAGAGAAGAACATTGAAATATTTTTGAGTCATGTAAAGGACTTGGAACAGCAGGAGGACTTGGTGATTGAATCATCAAATGAGATCATGAGGTCTTGTGGTTTTACAACTGACAAGTTGTGTGTGAATGCAGGTATTGAAAAAGACAAACCATTTTATGGAACTGTCTTGAATGAAGCTGAAAGTTGCCAAGTAAAGTATGATGATGATTGTCTTTCAAATGAAGATCAAGTTGAGTTATTACAACAGAAGGAGTTCATAAATTCCTCTCTTAGTGGAGGAAATATCTTTAGTAGAGATGAGACAGTTATGTCTTATGATAAGAAATTTTCTATTGGTAAGAACAACGAGCAATTGATTTTCTTAAATGGAAAAAGGGATAGTGATGGACAGACATATAAAACTATCACAGAGATGGAGGATCATAATGAAGTAGTGCCAACTAAAAATTAAACTTGTGACAAAGAAGAAGATAGTGAGGATTGTACAGAGCTTTTAGGAGAAATTCCAAGTGAGATGGAAAATTTATAGCATGAATTAAGTCTTTTGGAGAAAAGGCTAGAAAACCAAAAAGTAAGTTTTTAGGGTGTAAAATCAGAACTGAATGAGAATGAAGAATTTCACTACAGTGGACAAGGACAAGAAGACATCATTGAAACAAATGGTGTGGAAGAGAGACTAGATGACAGTCTCGTGAATTCTTTTGAGAATTCAAAATAGCATCTTGATGTGCTGACATAGGAGGAAGAATTAGAGCAGCAAGCTGAATTGTTGCCAGAGGAAGAAAAGGCACAGAAGCCTTATGATTTTTATTTCAACAATTTTTCTATGATTATAGTTTTTTTTGCACAAAAGGAGTAGAAATTATATGTTGGAGAGGAAGATATATTCAAGGATATTCAGGAAGTTTGGGTGGAATCAATATCTACAACAGCACCTGAAGCAATATCAAGAGTAATAGCAGAAGTTGAAGTAGAAAAGGTTGAGGAAAGTAATTAGCGGTTTAAATATGAATGGACAGTGTGCAGGGAGATGCAGAATGTGAAGGTGTCGAAGTTAGTGGATAAAAACAACGACCTAAAGCAAAGAGAAAGAGATAGAAGAAAATGGCAGAGTATGGACCAGCCCAAGGATGTGCTGGGAATGGAGATTAAAGAACTATGACAGTTGATGATGAAATAGTCCAAGCTGAGGAAAATGATAGCAAGAAGTGTGATCAATAAGAATTTAAAACTGATTGAAGAGAGGAAGGTGAAACAAAAGATAGCAAACCTGCAGTAGTAGCAAAGGTGCAAGGAATTTGGACAGTTACAAAATAAAGTGTGGGACCCTGGAGGTTTTCTATCAACATATGAAGGCACATGATCAAGAGATCATGAATGTTTTCTACTTTGGGAGTCTCATGCAGGAGCATTCAGCTTAGAAGAATCATTGTATTTTAATAGACATAGGGGGTTCTTGTGTTTTAAGGAAGTTGGTTTCCTAAGTGTTGAATTAATGTAATTACTTAGGTTTTGAGTGATTTTAATGAAAATAGGAATTAATTAAGTATTGTGAGGCATATTGTAAGTGTTCTGGAATGTTGGAGAACATGAGAGAATCAGGATAGTTAAGAGTTCATAGGGATTGATATCTTTGGAAATTAATTGTAGATCTTGAATTAGGAATTAGTTCATGATTTATAGGATTGAGAGGATTCTTAGGTTTTAGTTGAAATTATTAAGGATTTGAACCAGAAATTGGTTATAGACTCCTTTTATATAAATGTAAGCCTAAAAGGCATAAAAAGAGTTAATCAAGTTAGATATTTAGTTGGTTAGCTAGTTAGAGGTTGTGAGTTAGAGGTTCGACTATAAGCCTATGGGCAGGTAGGAAAACAGAGGCCACTGATTAGAATATCAAGCCAAAGAGAGAAAGATACTCTTATGTAAATATTTATTTATCAATACAGAGAATTCGATTCTGAATTGTGTGATGTGTATTTATTGATGGATTTATGAATTGTGTGTGAATTAGAAATTTCTGCATAGTATATGTATGCAAGTGAAGTTCGATCATAACACAGAGAAGAAGAGAAGTATGTAGGATCGAGGTTTGATCGTTGAATCCGATCAAAGGATCCAAGTGAAGTTCAAGGATGATAGTGAATAAGAGTACACGGAGTTAAGCTCACAGGGAGTTGTGTTTCATAACAACCAAAGACCAGAACCCTGGAAGAAACTCGAAACCCAAAAAGAACACTGAAGAAACATCATAAAAACAAAGTAAAGGGAAGGACGAAGAAGTGAGGTGTCAATACACAGGAACCATTAGATGGTTTAGATCGATGGATGTTAATGGAAGAAGAAGAATGGAAGAGGAATAGATCTGGATCTTTAGATTAACAGATTTGTTAGATCGATGGTGATCAGCAACTACGGGGGTAGGAGAGTATGGATTTTCTTGATCGTGGTTGAAGTCCCGCACTCACTCCTAGCCATCAATATCATATTCAACATCTTACGTCACAGTCAACTGTGGGGGTTAAGTTGTTTTTTAATCCATGTGCTAGTTGAAGTCACACAGACCATAGATTTGATGGCCTCATATATCCAACGGATATCGGGTCATAAAGTGATCGAACTTTAAGTTCAAAATCGGACTCGAACATTTATAGATCAAGGATTTATATTCCTTATCGGCTATGTAAGGTTGGGTAAACGTCACACAATATTATGTGCGATATCATTCTTGACTGTTGGATCAAGTGTGTCTTGATCAAATAGTGGAGGATTGTTGATTAGTTTCACATCGCAATATTTCATGAGTGAATGAACCTTGGCCTCAAGAAAAAGTGATTTGTGATGTGCGATGCTTGGGTGTATCAACAACCATCAGATGGAAAGGTGAGATCAACGATGGAGATTGAAGTTGATAGGACTTGGGCCTAAGTGGACCTGAGAATTTTATCAATGCGAGTTAAGTGATTTAACTTCTGGCAGATGAATGGGTTTAAGCGACGATACGACACGATAGCTGTTGATCTGAAGGAGTGAAATCAACAGTGGAAGATTGAACAGATAAAGGTGAGCATCAAAAAATGTGCAAAGGTCATGGATTGGCGAAAAGGTAAGATTTATATGTGCTTTGTGGAGTATTTCTATTATATAAGGATTACAATAGAAATAAAGTGGATAAAGGTTTTATGGGTTAAGTTCAAATATAACCAAAGTTGAAGAGTAGGGTTTGGTTAATATGCGCGGGTATAGATTAACTAAAGTTTATGAGGTTGAATAAGATTTCGCTAGAAAGGTTAATGAAGGGATAAACTATAGAAATTCAAATATAACGTTTCCACATAAAACTTAATTAAGAACATTAAACCTTGGTTTAAGAAGGTTTCCACCATGGATGAGGGTGATTAGGGCTGGGACTACTGACATGCAATTTTATTTGCATAATGTGGGTATTGTCGAATTAGCCCGACATCAAAAGGAATTTGAGGATGGCTAGAAGTTTTATGGAGTGGTTGGATGGTGTGGAGGGGTCCTAGGAGGATTTTTTTGACTTCTTATAGGTTTCCCATCGATTCGGCCTCAAAACAGGCCGTTTCAAGAAAACCTACAGGATGTACCAGAAACCTACAAGATGATCCTGTAGGAATTACAGGAAACCTACAAGATATAGCTGAGAGCTAATTGTGAGGTGTTGGAGGTGTTGGGAAGCTTGGGAAAGGTTTTTGATGGGTGGAATGGAGTGTTAGAAGGTCTAGGAGCACTCAGGAGTCAATATCCAAGACAAGAGATGGCTAGATTCATTCAATGTATCTAGGGGAATTTCAATGAAAAATGATGAAAAACTAGTGAGGGTGATGGTGAAACAAGGGATGGCTAAGGTGGATGAAGTGAAAGGTGGCTTTTGGTGATGAAGTCTTGGTCTCCTCCTGAAGTACCTGCTCTGCTTAAAACATGTGTGTCTTCCAAGAACTATGCAACAAGATACATTTTCATAAACTAGAAAAGCATGAATCAATTGCCTATATTATGCATGAAGAAAGTTGCTGAAGAGAATGAAAGCATGAGTGATATCTTATTGTAGAAATGGAGATGGAAAAAAAAGATGACAATGAAATTTGCCTTGCAACATGAACCAAATACCAAATCAAAGACAACAAACTCCAAAGCTCATAAAAGAACTAGAAATCCATGTTTTTGGGGCTGTTGAAGGGTCCCTTCCTCAAGTCATGGTCCCGGATGGAGGAAGTGAGGTCGACACACCTGCTAAAAACCTTGTGGTGATCCTTTTTCTCTTTGCTAACCTACTACTTGAAAGAAGGCACAAATGGAAGCAAACTATCACACAACCAATCTGATCTACACTACTTGTAATGAAAATGAATCTATTAAGCAAACTAACAACTAAGTTATGAATCTACACTAAGCATACATGTACAATAAAGAGGAGCCTTGGCTGCTAGGGTTGGGCCCTAACCCAAGAGATTTAGCCCTCTAAGTTAACTCAGTTTTGGCTCAAAATAAAACTCATTCTTATTACCAAAACAACAGATTACATCAAAAAATTGTCACAAGTATTGCAGCTCAAAACTAGAGAAGAGTTTTACAATAAAAATCCAAATCCTACTGAGGTCCTAGGCCTCTCTACTTATACATCTAAAGTATCCAAAGACTTCCTTAAAATTAGGGAGGCTCGGTTCCCAAACTCGAGATATACTAGTGCTTTGTCTTTCACTTGCTTGGCTATCTTCTAGTCCTCATGATTTGGTTGTTTACACTCCGAGCTAATGGAGGAATATTCGAATGGAGGGGTAGTAAACAAGGAGGATTTACCTCCTATAATCCCTCTCCCTTGTCCCATTTGAGTTTTGACCTTGTTCTTTGCCAAAATTCCTTGATTTTCTCCTTTAATCTTACTTTAAATGCACATTAGACCATAAAGAAAAATATCCTACTCTAACCCATCCCATAAACAAAATATAATCAAAAGTATGCAATAAGTTATAAGAATAGTTGGTAAGACTAAGTTAGGAAGTGAATTAAGGCCCATATAATTACCCAATGATGATTCTCATGATCACCCCCTATTGAAAGTGTTGCTCATCCTCCGAGCAACTTAGTCAATATCCATATCCTTCATGGCTCTGGTAGCCTCTTTAACATCTCATGCTTCTGTTGTGGTCTCCTCTTCTTGTTCATAGAATCCTGCTTTATTTTCTACCTCTTCCCACTGCCTCTTTTCTTCTTCTTCTTTTCTCCCTTCTAGCATCCCTAAGAGTAGTGTTGGACTGAGTTTCAGGCCTATCCAATTGACCTTCAACCTTTGCATAGATTTCTTATACATAGGTGTCTTTTTGAGTGCCTCTCTTAACCTTTGAGGGGAGTGATATTCTCTTATCTTTAGGCTTTATGGCAGTGTGTTCCATATTCTTAGGCAAGCATGTATACTATCATCTCCTAGTAGCCTAAACATGTCCTCAAAATGTGAAATTGCTTGCTCTTGGGCAGCAAGATATCTAGGTGTCAGCTGAGTGTCATTTACAATCAAATTATGGGTACTGATGAGGGCATTGGGATTCGATTGTTCAGCTCTAATAAACATAGGTTCATTTTTCTCTCTTGCCAATATCCTTTTCATCTTTGTAGCCCTTGACTCCTCTTGGTTCATCCATGATGCCAAAGCCATTAATTG
>APFE030077903.1:0-23221 GCA_000404065.3 Pinus taeda | reverse complement strand
GAAGTAGTTTTCAATATTTGAAGGAATGTTTAAGGCCTCCATAAAAGGGGTGTTAGGGATCACCATTTCAATCAAAGGTCTATCAAAAATGGAACTCATACAAGGATAGCTATGGCTCAAGTGGATTGAAATTCTCCCAAGGAAAACCTAATTCTTATGCCCAAGGACCTACTCACAACCTTGTCAAGTCTAGGTGACACTCCAAACTATAGGAAACCAAGTTTAATCAAGGAGGAGGTAACTATAGGGTCTACCTTGGATAATTACCCATCTTTTGATGAATTTTAGTTGTATTTATGTTTTATTTCTAATGATTCATAGGGCTGATATTCAGGAAATAGGGATGAGCCTTGTCGAAGCAAGTAACTAGACTAGTGATAGGCACCTTTTTATTACTAGACATTGCAATATTTTGATATTACTTGTCCTTCCTATAATTTTATATATTGATATAAACTCTTTGGAAGGTTTGGTTTCCATAGAGGAAATATTTTTTGGACTCTTAGGAGGGTTGATTTCCTTGGAAGCAGCCTCCCTGCTCTCTATGACTTTTTGTATCTTGTGATATAGAAGGCCCGAAGAAAACTATAGGAATGAGAAACCTGACAAAAAATAGAGTGTCTTTTTGCATTTTTAGGTGTAAATTATTTGGACATTTAAGGGATTCAAGGCATATGTAACTTTATATCGATTCATATCCATTAATTCAGGATATTGAGAAGTTGAGAGTTTAAAATAGGTTAAGCCAAAAATTTCTAAATTTCATTAACTTGGTGCAATAGGTAAAGCTTTCTAAATTTTTAAGTAATGCATGTTAGAAACCAATTATGTGAGTTTGAAGGCATTAAATTTAATAAATATGTAAAATATCAAATTATTTTCACCATATCTCAATTAAACATGCTATATTTAGCCTAGTAGGCTAGGAGAACTTGTTGAGTGTTGTGAATTAGGAGAAGAAGGTCTAGTGTCACCAATCTAGTTTCCTATGTGATGTAATTGAAACTATGGGAATCACTCAATATCCTTGTTAAGTCAAGTACATTCAACCTATGTCATTTGCTTTACAGTAAGTATGATCATTGAAATGAGGGGTAATGCTTAGGGTTTCCTAGGAACCTATAAAAAAAGGGAAAAAATAGAAAGTTAGCACACCTTCAAGGATCACCCTTACAAATGCAATGAATTTTCTATTTAGGTTTCATTCTTTGTTCAAAGAACATGTTCCTTTTATATGAATAATGTAAAAAAAAAAACATCAATATTATGTTTAGGTTGATGAATAAATTAGGATATATTTTGTTTTATATGATATAAAAGCATTTATTCATACAAATATATCTCAAAAATAATTATTTATATATATTTTTTGTATGTAGCATAAAAGCATTTATTCACACAAAATATATCTCAAAACAATTATTGATATTAAATAGGACATTCTATTTGGTTGGAAAGATAAAAAGGGTGTATTACTTGTAGTGGTTCAAGAGTATCACTTTACTTTTGACAAAAGATCATCAATATGCATTCATTTCTTTAAAATTCTTAGATCATTATTTTATAAATTTAAAGTTGAATTTGTTCTCAACAAAAGAAAGTGGAAAAAAAGACATTGCAAAATATATGTCAAAAAAAAAAAATTTTTTTTTTTTTAAATTAATAGCTTAAAATTTATATTTTAATTAATTAACATATTCACTGCAATAAACTAAAATTTATAAACACAAAATTCACTTCAATCAAATAAAGTAAAATATGTCAACACACAATTCATGTATACAAATAAGTAGTGACATGTCACAACCTTATTCTAGTACTGAAGTCTCATTAAATGTGTGTTTTTAATTGTACCAGGTATATGGCGGTTTTACTTTTAGATAATTATAGCTTTTTAACAAAAACTTAAAGGAAATAATTAGAGTATATTCTATTTATGTGATTTTATCATTGTAATGCTATCTAAAGATGAAATTTTATTCCCAAAAATAATATAAAATAACACAAATATGGAAAATTAAATAGTTTGCATTTATTAAAATTACTTAATTAAAACATTTAATAATTTAATTAATTTTAAAAAGTATATTTAAGTAACCATGTTTTTCTAAATGAAAATAAATTTGTAAAATATTGATAGTAACAAGGGAAGATTCCCAAGTTGCAAAGGTAGCATATCTTTGTTAATTGAGCCATAAGAAATGTGTTAAATGTTTGGTTTTCCAATTATTTACAAGTTCCTAGATTGTTTTTTAAATAAATATTTTATTTGGTTGGGTAATTATCTACAAATTTGGAGCTTGGTTTTTAGATCAATTTATTAGTCTAAGATTATTTTTTTGGAATGTTGTTTTATAAATAAATTGGCTTAAAATTTTAATGGATATTTTTCCTTACATATTTTTTAATAAATAAAATTTGGATAATTAGATGATAATCTAAAATAAATATATTTTCATATTATAAATAAAAGATTGGATTTTCATTTTCCACATTCATTGCTCTGAAATTGAGATTAATTTAATTATAGCAGTAAAACAAATCAATTACTATTCCTCCTTCAATGGCTCTCTCTCTCTTAGTTCAAGAATTTATTTTGATTATAACAGTAAAACTAATCAATTAGTAATCATCCCTCGTTAGCTCAAGGGGCACAAAATAATAAGTTATTATTTTAGCTCAAGAATATCCCAATAATTGTTACCACAAATTTCCATTTATATCAAGTAACAAATTTTTATGTAATTGCTTTCAAGTATAAAAATAAGTTTCCATGTAATAACTTGTTTATGGGAAAATTTCCAAGCTTGTCAAAGACCCAATGAATAAGGAAAATGGAAATCTTATACATTTATTATAAACATCTACCAGCATTCAAAATAGCCATAATATGTTCATGATTTACAAGTATGAATACAATATAATATGTTCATGACTTACAAGTATGAATACAAGTTTGCGTGTAAACATTCGTCCAAAAAATGAATATGCATTATTATTGGCCAGGTTGTCCTAACTATTCCTCTATATATTTATATAAAACAACCACATTAATCATCATATAGTTCCTAACTAATCCTATAAATTTATATAAAATAACCTCCATCATAAATTTATATAAAATAACTACCACCATAAATTTATATAAAATAACCACCATCATTTATATGATGGTATGTTCATGGCTAACAATGGCCAATCAGTCAACATGCTAGCATAAAATGGATATATATACATTTACAAGAAACTTTCACCAATGGTTAGGAGTAATAAAAGTATACTTTCTACCTAAATTCCATTTTAATAAACACTATATTTACAATAAAAATAATATAACTATCTAAAATCCACTACTTCTGTTAATTAGTTAAAATACATTACAAAATTGTTAAACTACCATCTAAGAGAATTTGATTTGATTTCACCCAAGGCAAAGAATATCTTAAAAACTGCATGAATTGAAATTATTTACTAGTTGCTCAACGGTCATCATTGTAAAGTTTCATCACTGCCTTCTTGAAGCCTACACATTGTCAATGGTATGTAGTCACTACCCTTTTTGAAGTCTACATTGTCAAAAATAATTCAATCATCATGCCATACAATTAGGAATTATAATTTATTTTAATAAGAGCATCAAAACAATTAGGAATTATAATTTATTTTAATAAGAGCATCAAAAGCATTACCTTGTTGATTGCTCCATGTCAATGCTACAAAGGTATGAAGAGGAGATTCATTATTTGGTAAAGAGTTGGTTGAGTTTAGAAAATAAAAGTAGAGGAATATAAAATTATAAATTTGATCCAGATTAAACTCTTGTTTACCTCCCAAAAGGCTTCCAAAATGCTTTGAATCAGGAGAATAGTACAAACACAACATATGTAGAGGACCATTTTTCTAGTAATCAATTCTCATTACAAATCAACTTACAAAAAGTAACAAATTACCTAGTATACCATAAGTGGCATGCCATAGTTAGGCTTGAGAGTTGAAGGTACTAGAACTTAAGGGAAAAGGTAAGAAGCAAACAAAACATACCTTAAGAATGTCCAAGCATATGTTTCTTTGTTTACCTCCCAAAAGGCTTTGAATAGACAGGAGGGGAGGATAGTAAGAACTATGCAGAGGACCATTTTTCATGTAATCAATTCTCATTACAAATCAAAATATACAAAGTATTTCATGTAATCAATTCTCATTACAAATCAAAATATACAAAGTAACAAATTACCTGGTATACCATACTTAGGCTTGCAAGTTGCAGGTAGTTGTCTTAAAACTAGAAGGTAAAGGAAAAGAAAACTAGAAGGTAAGGGAAAACATAAGAAACAAACAAAAAAATACCTTAATAATGTCCAAGCATATGTTTCCAATATTGTCAACATTAGGATGGGGTCGCATCACATGAATATAATATTTTAAATTTATTAAAATTATAATGGACCATTTTTGCTAAATAAAATTTCCTTATATAAAATTTAATGTTATAAAATAATAATGACTAAATTGAGGAACTTATTACAATTTGAATAATATAAAATCCCTAGGAAATTGGTGGGATTGAGGAGAATCTAATTTTTAAAATTTATTAAAAGTCAATGCACTCTAACAAACTTACAAATATAATTTTTTAAATTTAGTAAAAGTCAATGCAACCTAACAAACTCTTTAATACACTATAGTAGTTGATAACAAACTCTTTAATACACTTTAGTAGTTGATACACATTAAGACTAACCATATACTGAGTATATTCCTTGAGAATCAATCTAGGCAACACATCAGTATCCACCTTAGATTGAAATAAGAAGCCTTAAGCAATTATAACTTTTTAAAATAAGTAATTCCACCATAGTCTATTTACATTATTTTATTATTGTCATGCTATCTAAGATGGAATTTTATTCCAAAAGAATATAAATAACATAAATATGGAGAAAATCAAATATTTTGCATTATTTAAATTTCTAAATTATAAATTTTTAATATATTTTAAATGAAAAATAAATTTGTAAAATATTGATACTAACTTCTAAAATTTTATATCTAAATAATATTTTATAACATAGAAAAACATTACCTTTCATCTCCAATAAAGAAGGTTTATGTAATCACTTTTATGTGTAAAATAATTTTCCATGTAGTAACTTCTAGACAAGCAAATTTCCAATGTAGTCAAAGACTCAATAAATTAAGAAAATGGAAATGATATATATTTATTATAAACATCTACCAGGCAAATTTCCATTCTCCTCAAAGACTCAGAAATGGAAATGATATACATTTATTATAAACATCTACCAAAATTTCCATTCTCCTCAAAGACTCAGAAATGGAAATGATATACATTTATTATAAACATCTACCAGCACTCAAAACAACCACATAAATCATGAGACAATATGTTCATGAATTACAAGTATGAATACAAGTTTACCAATAGTCTATAAACATTTGTCCAAAAAAATGCACCACCATTCATCATATAATTCCTAACTAATCTTATGCATTTATATAAAAAACCACCATAATTCATATCATGGTTAGTTTATAACTAAGCAAATTCCATAGGACAAAATGGATATATATACATTTACAAGAAACATTCCCCATTGGTTAAGAGCAACAATAAGTATACTTTCTACCTAAATTCAATTTTAATAAACAATATTTTACAATAAAAATAATACAATTAATTAAACTCCACTACTTCTATTACAATACACTACAGAAATTTTAAACCACCCTCTAAGACATTTTGTTTTGATTTCAGGGAAGGAAAATAGTCTTTGAATCTTGTAAACTACATGAACTAAAACTATTGACTAGTTGCTCCACCCTCATCCTTGTACTGTTTCATCACTACTTTTTTCATCACTGTTTTTTTTTAAGTCTACACATTGTCAACCATAATTAGTCAATGCCTTAACACTAAGACTTCTAGACTATTATTAAAAGCCAAATTAATTCAATCATCCTGCCATACAATTAGGAATTGTAATTTATTTTAATACGAGTCACAAGGATTACCTTCTTGATTGCTCAGTATTGAGGCTGCAAAGGTATTAAGTGGAGATTTATTATTTGGTTCTGCACAATATAAAAGAGTTGATTGAGTGTGGAAAACAAAGCTAGAGGAATATAAAATTACAAAGTTGATCTAGATTAAGCTCATGTTTACCTCTCAAAAGGCTTTGAATAGGTAGGAGGATAGTACTAACATCATGTAGGAGGATATTACTAACATCATCATATGCTGAGGACCATTTTTCCTATAACCAATTCTCATTACAAATTAATGTATAAAAAGTGACATATTACTTAAATTAATGTATAAAAGGTGACATATTACTTATCATAGCATAATTAGGCTTGAAAGTTGTAGGGAACTTTCTAAAACCTAGAAGGTAAGGGAAAAGACAATAAACAAATAAAACATACCTTAAGAATGTCCAAGCATATGTTTCCAAGCTTGTCAACATTAGGATGGAAGCAAGGTGTCTCACATTTCACTACAGGAGGCTTGAAGGGATAATCCTTTGGAAAACTCA
The DNA here is from genome assembly GCA_000404065.3 of Pinus taeda. Classification (NCBI taxonomy): domain Eukaryota; kingdom Viridiplantae; phylum Streptophyta; class Pinopsida; order Pinales; family Pinaceae; genus Pinus; species Pinus taeda. The sequence goes on along the minus strand of APFE030077903.1, from coordinate 16,667 downwards.
AAGAAACCTTATATCTCAGACCCTCATAAACAATGTCTTTTCCTCCATTTATGGTGCCAACCCAAGAGAAAATGTCATCTACCTCTGGAAAAGCTGAAATTCCAGGTGTACCACTCATCTAAAGATTGAATAAGAATTAGAAAATAAAAATTATGTTCTGGGTAATAAAATAAAATCACTAAAATATAGCAAAATGGAATAGAAAAACAAGAAAATTGCAATTTAATTATGAGATTATTATGCATTCTATATAATCCATAAACTTAAAACAGTTTTGAATAGAATATATTGTTAATACATTCCTTCTGTGAAACTAGTAGATCCAAGAAAAACAAAAAATATATACTCTACATAAGAAGTGAATAGGGCAAACAGCAAACAAAAAAATATATACACTATGTTAAAACATAATATAAGAATAATGAGTATGGCAAACATGATATAAGAACAGTGAGTAGGTCATAATCTCAGACAGAAGGATATGTAAAAAGAGTAGGAAAAGTACCATTAGTTGCATAAGCTCAGACTGCAACCTGTACACGTACAGAGCATGAAATTTTTTAGCGTACAAAATACCTTAAACCAAAAAATTCTAAATTGCATAAACTTGGTGCAACAAGTAAAGCTTTGTAAATTTCTAGAAAACAAAAAATCCCAACATTAAACTCCAAGCGAGCACTAACAAAACTGAACTGCTCAGCGATCGAGAGATCGAATTAATGTGGAGAATGTGAAGTTTGAAGGCCGCAATATGGGCGTTTGAATTCAACGGTTATGATTCAACGGTTTGGATAACTTAGCGATAATTGACCTGATACCAACCATTATTGGCTCCATTAAGGTCACTGTATTGTTATTATGGGTTTAGGCATAATAAGTGGACCAAGTACAAATTGAAATGTGTAGTGTTGGTGATGGCGAAGTTAAATGTAGTGCGTTAAAAATTTATTACAAAGGTTTCGGTGAATTTGATTTAAGTCATGGTGATGAAGGTGGTAAATCAATATTAATCGAAATTAATATATGAATTCAATACAAACCATATATATAAGGATTAATTTATTTTATTTTTTGAAGTTTAGGTAATTTTTCAACATTTTTGAGCAAATTTTGTTTATAATTTTTCAAGATTTTTGAAAATTATATGAATCCAATATAAACCATATATATAAGGATTAATTTAATTTATTTTTTAAGGTTTAGGTAATTTTTCTAGATTTTTGAGTAAATTTGAGTTGTGTAATTTATATAATTGGAATTATTAGTTTAAGTAATATGATATGTATATTATAAGTGTTTTAAGGGCATTTAATCAATTTATTTATGCATTTAAAAATACATTTTAAATAACAAAAAATTTAAATGTCATTAAAAATTCTATCATTGTTATCAAAATCAAAATATTCAATAGTTAAATTGTACCTATAAAAAAACTTATATTGTTGAAAAATATTATTGGGAAAAATGCTAATAAAATAAATTAATGAACATTTTTTTATTTTATGAAAGTTTTTTTGATTAGGTGATTGATTTTTCAAAATGAACTAAGATGATGATTTGAAAATCTATATTATGTTTTTTATTTAGTGATATTGATGTTTCAAATTTAATATTCAAGGGTGACAATAGCAGATAGCAGTGGCATAGGTGGTAGGGGTAGCATTGGAGGCAACAATAACCATGATGATGGTGATCATGGGTGGGTGTGGCGATGGAAGCATTAAAGATGGTGACTGAAGTGAGGACAATGACAACTATGATGATGACAATGCCAATGAAAATGATGATGATAGTTGTGGCAATGATGAGGAGGAGGAGGAGGAGGTGGTGGAAACAAAAACAATGGTGGTGTTGTGGTGGAGACAATTATGACAATGACAACAATGATGAAAATGATGATGTTTCTACTGATGATGATGATGATGGCAATGAAAATAATGATGAGGAGGGGGAGGATGATGACAACAATGATAATGCTGATGAGGAGGAGGAATGATGACAATGATGATGATTATGACAAAGGAGATGATGATGATGGTGGACGTGATGATGACGACGAGAACGATGAAAATAATGATGACAATGACGTGGAGGATGATGATGAAAGTAATTGTAATGCCCACACCTTGATCTTATATGTTATTCTTAGATATTAGCCTACCTTTTGAAAGATTGATTGCTATGTTAATTTCTTATTAGTGTTAATAGTATATTTATGACGTATGTCCATACTAGCTACATACCCACACATTGCATAAATACACTACTATTTCTACAGTGATACATTATGACAACACCATTTATATACGAATATCTAAGGACCCAAAATTTCATGGAAAGACAAAGCATATAAACAACAATTATCACTAAATTCGGGAGCTAGTAAAAAATGGGGTGTTGTACCTATAGTATATCTCCACTAATGAATAGGTAAATGAAATATTGACGAAATATCTTCCTAACAAGAAGCTTGTTTACTTGAGAGCCAAGCCTGGCTTGGTTGATATATCCTCCCTAGTTGAGAGAGAGAGATAGGCAGATCATTCTTGTCTTCACTTTGGAAGACAAAATGGAGAATTGGTTAACCATATCGCATTCAATACTCTTTGAGGATGAGGTAGGGTTGGTTGGTATGATGCTAGATAGATGGGTTACCAATCCTTTGCCTGGTGCATGTCAACATGACCTCCCATAGGATTGAGGCTTTGATTTGGTTCATGCATACGAAAAGGTATGTGAATGAATTACCATATCTAATGAAGGAGGAATAAAAGTGGTTTAATGGGTTGTGGGTACCATTCCAAACTCAAAGAATGATTTGGTATTTCCACTAGTGGGAGGTTGTTTTGAATTTGTCATATTGAGGGTTATTCAAGATCTACTTAACCCAACTTAATTTTCATGACCATAGGGGAAAATACTTATGTAGATGGATTATTAAGGTGAAGTAATAAAAATATGCACATAATTCAATTGTAGAGGGCCTAATATTCATAGTGCTAATCCGTCACAAGAATAATAAAAGGGAAAACTTGATCACACTCTTTAGAGGCTATGTTCCTATGAAGGAGATTGGGAAATGTCATGTACACAAGTAGAGAAACACATAGAAAGAGATCACAATCAATTTCTATAAAGGTGTCCTATGGAGGGAAAAGCATCCATTGATGAGGTTGAAATTGTAGTGCATCCATTATGGGATAACATGGATATAGAATGAACTTTGGTGAATACTAAAGGCAAGGTATATGACCTTGGAAACTCATGAACCAAGGAAATGGGATATTTTATATGATTGGAGATGTATTAGACTATGAAATCCATGGTCATGCGGACGATTATTTTAGATAGGGTTTAAATTATAGAGCTAAAGAAGCAGCTCTCAATATTTGAAGGAAATTGTATTGCCTCCATAAAGGGGGTGTTAAGGCTCACCATTTCAGTCAAAGGTCTAGCAATAAGGGAAAAAGAATATGGATGATAGGTATGGCTCAAGGGGAATGGAAGTCTCTGAGTAAAATCCAATTCTTATGCTAGAGGACCTTCCCACATCATTTTCAAGTCTAGGTGACACTCCAAATTATAAGAAACCAAGTTTAATCAAGCAGGAGGTAACTATACGGTCTCCCTTAGAGAATTACCCATATGTTGGTGAATTTTAGTTGTATTTGTGTTTTATTTCTTATGATTCATAGGGATAAGAGTCAAGAAACTAGACTAGAGATAAACACTTTTTTATTACTAGGAGGGTCGATTTCCGTGGAAGTAGCCCCCCTGCTCTCTATGAATTTCTATATCTTGTGATATTTTTATGATATAGAAGGCCCAAAAAGACTATAGGAATGAGAAATGTGACAGTAAAATAGAGTACGTTTTTGCATTTTGAAATGCCAAATATTTGAACATGTAAGGGAATCAAGGTATATGTAACTTGATATAGATCCATATCCAATAATTCAAGAGATATAGAAATTGAGAGTTTAGGAAAATGTTATTCAGGAACATGGGAATTTAAAAAATTGGAACTCAACAATTATATCTTTAGAAGGTTGATGAGATATCCCAATGGAGTAATTGTATGGTCTTGAAATTATGGAGAAGTTTCTTAAGAAGTTTACTTTTAATGTTTGAATTTCAATCAATATTTTTAATAGTTAGTATTGTAGTTGTAAAAGTGCATGTTAGAGTATAGGCCTTCAATAATGTGATAAAGTCATGTGGTATCAGTGACTATCCCATATGATTAAATTTAATAGTTTTCATTAATAATTGATATTAATATAATAAAATTAGCTTATTCAACTACCTATGAACTCTATAAAAGAGATCCAACAACTTCATGAAATTAAAAGCATACTTTACATGATTTCATTGTTACCATATCTTTGGGGTGTGTGTGTTGAGATATAGATATATATATATATATATATATCTTTGGTGTGTGTGTGAGTACATGCGCGCGTGAGTGTGTGTGGATATATATATCAAATTACCATTACCATACTTCAATTAAATATGTTATAGATAGCCGAGTAGGCTAGCACAACTTGTTGGGTATTGTGAATTAGGAGTAGATAGCTGAGTATGCTAGCATAACTTGTTGGGTGTTGTGAATTAGGAACACAAGATCTCAAAGTCAAGTGCCCAATCTAGTTTCCTATCTAATTTACTTGAAACTATGGGAGTCACTCAATATCCTTGTTAGGTCAAGTAAATTCAATCTATGTCATTTTATTTATGGTGAGTGGCATCCTTAAAATGAGGGGTAGTGCTTAGGGTTTCCAAGGAATCTATATTTAATGGAAAAAATTAGAAATTTGGCACACCTTCAAGGGTCACCCTTACAATTGCAATGAATTTTATAGTTAATTTTAATTATTTGTTCAAAATTCCCCAGATGCGGGTGATTGATGCGACATTCAACATGATAGGACTCGGATAGGACAAGGCAGCTCGACACCTGCCCATCTTGTATGAGGTGTTAAATGTAGGAGAAGGGTAGAGCGCCTGGCATGCGAGTCATTACACTCCCTCGTTAAGTGGTTCAGGCTCATTCTTTCAGTCCTCTGTAATGGATCCTCCCTTTGCACGCTACTACCTGCAAGAGATGAGAGTGATCATCACTGTAGTACTTATGAATGGGGCTTTCAAAGAAAGGTCTGGTGAGCTTAAGGAATGGCACTGCCCTGTGTTTGCGTTGAAGCTTTGCGAGTTGTTTCTCTCGGCTCATTCCCTTGCCTCTATTCAATTTCCAGTTCTCTCTGTGGTTTCTCGGCCTTTGACGAGGAAGCTGTGTTTGACCTTCAAAGGGCAGCTCCATCGGCTCATCTCTTTCCATTGGGCGGTTCTGGGTTTTAGTTTGGAGGTTCTCCTGTCGGTTTATCATCTCTTGGTCTCTGTTCTGGCCTTTGGCTTTGGTAGGTGGCTTCTGAGCAATTCCTTCACTGCTTCTGACCCCATGTCCAACTGTTATGTCTTCTGCCTGGTATTTGAGTTGGGAGGGTGGGAGACTGGGAAGTGCAATTCAAAGGTGGCTCGCAGGCTCCCGCTTGCACCTAGCATTCGAGGACCCTCTCCTAGGTCTCCACATCTTTGTTGTTCCACTCGACGCTGGCTTGATCTCGGTTCCATTGCTTAGCTTGTCTGCAACCTTTCTTTCACCCCTGCTTTGATGGCTCGTCTTCGTCACAGAATGGGGTGTCATAGAGGCCAACCCCGGCACATTCCGACTGGCTCTACATCGGATTCGCCTGCCCCCACCAGTTAACTGTTCACGGGTCGTTATCGTGGTACTCGTAGTGGGCGCGGGCGGCGTCATGCCTCTAGTCAATCCCGTGTGACTCCCTCCTCGACAGGCTCTGCCATTTTCTCTTTCAAGAGCTCTCTACACCAGCCTCGGATAACCGCCCACATATCCGTGGTATTCTATGAGACAACTCAAATGGAGGGTTCAGATTCTCATACGGGAGGCTCGGGGTCAGTCGCTGGTCCTCCTCATGTGATTCAGCATGGAATTGGAATGGCGCCTCAGCATGTTCAGGTCGACCCAGGTTGCAGCACTCAGGATACAGAGATGTTGCCAGTAGATCCTGGACCTTCTAATCAGTTCGTTGCTCCTACTGCAGATGAGATTGAATTTGGTTGGTGCCGAATTGTGGAAGAACCACCTGTTGATTAGCCTGCTCTCATCGACGTTGTTCTACATTTTTTGGTTATGTTTTGGCTTACTTCGGGCAAGTTTACTATGGTAACTAGGTTGTGGACTTCCTCTATTTTTGCTGTATGGGTCTCTATGTTGTGGGTTCTGCATTTGGCTTCCTTTCGTGTTTTCTTTTGGAAATGATGTCTCTTAATCAAGTTATCATTATGGTTCAATAGAAGATTATCATTTACGTAATTTTTCAAGATTGCTGAGTAAATTTGAGTTGTGTAATTTATATAATTAGAATTATTAGTTTGAGTAATATGATATGTATATTATAAATGTTTCAAGGGTATTTAACCAATTTATTTATGCATTTAAAAATACATTTTAAATAACAAACAATTTAGATGTCATTAAAAATTCTATCATTGTCATCAAAATCAAAATATTCAATAGCTAAATTGTACGTATAAAAAAAACCTTTATAATGTTGGAAAACATTATCAGGAAAAATGCCAACAAAATAAATTAATGAATATTTTTTATTTTACGAAATTTTTTTATTAAGTGATATTAATTTTTCAAATTGAACTAAGATGATTTGAAAATATATATTATGTTTTTAATTTAGTGATATTGATGTTTCAACTTTAATATTCAAGGGTGACAGAGGTGGTGGGGGTAGCATTGGAGGAAACAAAAACAATGGTGGTGGTGTGGTGGTGACGATTATGACAATGAAACCAATGATGAAAATGATGATGTTGCTACTAATGATGATGATGATGGCAATGAAAATAATGACGAGGAGGGGCAAGATGATGACAAAAATGATAATGATGATGAGGAGGAGGAATGATGACAATGATGATGATGATGACAATGAACATGACAAAGGAGATGATGACGATGGCGGACTTAATGATGACGACGACAACGAGGAAAATAATGATGACAATGACATGGAGGATGATGATGAAAATGATTGTAATTCCCACTCCTTGATCTTATATGTGATGCTTAGATATTAGCCTAGCTTTTGAAATATTGATTGATATGTTAATTTCTTATTAATGTTAATAGTACATGTATGACGGATGTCCATACTACTAGCTACATACCCACATTTTGCATAAATACGCAACTATTTCTATGGTATATGATTCGAACCTAATCGTAAATAGAGCTTATATCAAGTTAATATTTATTCTTTAAGCTTTATTAATGATTAACCTATGCAGTTTTATGAATAGTCTTTAATATTTATTAATGATAAATTGATGTTTTATACTTTTAAGAGTAACCTTATCATTAATTTAATATTAAATTAAATTGGGTCTCACATAACTTATTGATTTCGACTAGATCATTGAGACTTCTTGGCTATTTTAATGTGTATTAATTATTATTATTTAAGAGTTGTTGTCTTGTCTTATCCTATAAGGGGGGCACCCTAGACCCTAGCATCAATAGGGTTAAGTGGACCTTTAAGGTGACAAATGTTTCAGTTGGGGAGGTTTTTATAACTTGGTAGGTAAGCCATTAATGGGGGAGAATACTTTAGAGATTGGTAAAGGATAGATGAATAGGAGGCACAAAATGGTGGAGGGATTTCAACTTTGGATATTGGATTTTGGAGTTAGGGGGATAGGGAAAGGATTTGGGTTTTTGTAAGAGTTTTTGTGCTAAGGCATTGTTACAATTTGTGGAGATTGGGGAAGGTGTCAAACACTAGGTGGTTGACACACACTACAAGATGCAGTTTTTGGGTTTCAACACAAAAGGCTAGGGAACTTACAGAGGTTCCATAGGGCTAAGAAGTCAAAACTAAGCTTATGTTGTTATTTAATTTGTGCCTGTAATATGCTTAATTCATTATTTTATGGTGTAGAACAAAAAAAAAATACATGCATGGAAATGGTAAACGAAAAGGATAAACTAAATGTGTTTTTTGTTTAAATTCTAGGGCATCCTCTAAGCTAATAATTACATCTTATGATATTTATTAATCTTTCTCTTGTGATATTTTCTATCATAAATCAATTACACAGAGGAGCTCAACAACAACAACAAAAAATTCCATAAGGATCATAAAGAGACAACCAAACAAGAGTTTACCATTGGAAAACCCACATGGGGGGAAACCCAAAAACCTTTCCTTATAGAATCAAGTCAAAACGAGAGACATAAAAGTCATAGAAAAACTAATCATCAATATGACTAGACCAATAGTCCACCAAGAGGCAAGGTAAAACATCCAAAACAATAGTTGGAAAGCTTGTTCAAAGGCTTAGTTGAAGTCTCTTTCTTCCACTTAAATTTTTTGACTTCTCCATAGAAATGCATCATAGAAAATTCATCCCAAGTTTGGTCACACATGGGAGTGGAAAAATATTCTTCTATGTTCGGCCTTCATCTTCTTGAATTCTTCATTTTAAGGGAGAAGAACATGCTTGATATGGTGAGATGTGAATTACACCATGAGGGAGATCAAGTGACCTTATATATATAGTTTCTTTAGGGGTGGAATAGGTTCCTCTTTACGGCTGAGTTGAATTGACAGGGAGGAGGGTTGACTTGGTCTTCTTGTGGATCCATAAATCAAATTTTAAAATTCAAATTTTCCTTTTGAGAAGGTCATGAAGAACACACCTTCTAATTTTTATTTTGACAAATTCATAAATAATAAAAAAAAATTACAGTATGAAGAACATGCTTTACATAGAAATATATTTATATGAGTACATAAATGATAATAATGATTATGAATACTAACCATAGCTATAAAATTCAACATTTTCTTCAAGGATATACATTTTTATGTATTTTATCCAATATAAATTTGGTTATTGGGATCCAAAATTCTAAGCCCATCGTTGGAGGCCTCGCCCATTGTAGAGAGCCAAAACCCAAAATTTGGTTTGTAAAACTCACCGAAACAAATTCTTAACTGCCCTTATTTCTTAGCTAAAATAAGGGAAGAAACAAAATTTGAGTTAAATGGTCATCATATATAGAAAAACAATTGTAACAAATATGACAATTATCGATACTTATTTATATGTCAATCTTCAATATGGATGGTTACAAATCTATTCTCAAAGATAACCGTGCATCATCAATTATCTCAAGGAATAAGTGCTCAAAGCATACTAACATGGAATAATCGGCCCCTCAAAAAATTACAAAGATCTAATATGAATGTGGTTGACTAACAAACATAAGCAATTTTTTTTACAAAGATGAAATTCTTAATTCAAATATTGAAGGATATTTTCTCCTCTAAAAGGTTCCACCATTGTTGAGAATGAGATCATTTCGTTTCAGAAATTGAGCACTTAGTGTCATTCTAGGGTAATAGACAACTATGTTTCTAGAAATGTAAAATGAGAAACAAGGGAAAGGGTAAGAGAAAAAAGTGTGGAGTCATTTGTACTCTCGAAGCCAAAATTTAGTCATTTATGAGATTGTTAGAGTTTCCCATTTGGCTAAAATCCAATGTAGAGATTGGAAGTGTAAATATTTGGAGATGTTTGCAAATGTATTACAGAAATATCAGCTTGAAATAAATTTGTGAGATTATGATATGTATTAGTTAGAAGTCAAAAAGATTGAACGTTGACTCTTAGATCATTACTATAAGTTGTGTTGCTATAAGTTATCATTTAGGCCTATGTTCATTATTTCTACAAGCCCTAGCTGAAAATAAACAATGTGCTTGTTAGTGTGAGGCTTCAAATCCATAGAGCAAGGGAAATTAATCCATGAAACACTAGGAGATTTTATATGAAGTGGAGAATACAAGATCATATGCATCGTGGAGTGAGGGTTTGTAGACTTGCCACTATTTTCTATGTTGTAAATGTAGTCACCTATCAAAGATTGTAGCGGAAAATCAAAGGAAGGGTTGTTTACGAAAGGGGATATCAATGTTAGTCATAGACACAAGGGTTTAAATTAAGAACAAAAAATCTTTAAATTACCATTGCTTGGATTAGTACAAGGTTTTATTCCAGTATTAGCTTTATCCTTCACCTTTTTCTATGAATTTTTCTGAACATGGTATTGTAGGGTTTGGAAAAAAATGGATTTTTGTTATATATTGTTCTATTTTGGAATTGGAGAAATGAAATTCATTGGAAATGTTTAGAGTAAGAACTATACCATAGGAGTTATATATAAAGTTGTATTATTCTATGGAGTTAGTATGGAAGTAGAGTCGATTAGCTTTAGCAAACGAGATTGACATAAGATAATAACCTTGATAACCAATCATTGATTTTCTATTGGATCATGTTTTGGGCATGTGATGTGGGTAATGTTGTTGTACAACATTCAAATACTTCTTGTACTTGAATTTAAATGTTATTCTATTGCAAGGGGTGCATGATCCATTGCACTTGATACCTTAGATTTGTTTGGTCCGAGTTGTAAATCCTAGCAACAGGAAGGTTTGATTCCCCATGTTTGTCATAAGCCTTGCTATTCAAGCATAATTTTATAGTGTGGTAGCGAATGGAATAATATCTTTCATGCATAGGGAGGATGTAGGATGAAGTTGTGAAATGGACCATTTGAATAGGTACGAGGGTGGAAAGTATACTCATATGCCAGCTTAATATTTTTGGAGATGTTGAATCTTTGATTAAGAGGGGAATGTGTGAAGTAATGTAAAAATGTGAGATAGTTGGTACCGATTTGTTGTTGAAAAATGTGTAACTAGGTTTGGTCTTTAGAAGTATAAAATGTATTTTATTATTATTGTAAATTATGAAATGAGCGAAAATTATTATTATTTTGGAGTATGTGTATCATACTAAAGGTCTTTTATTTTATGTGTGAAGCACCCAATGATTTCTTCTAGGGATTTTCCTAAGTCAAGAATTCAAAATTGTCAATCTCATAAATTGAAGTCCCAAATAGGCACATTGTAACTTGCAAAGAAAATTGTTTCTTCATTCAAAATTGTCAAAATACACTCGACGACCAAGTTGGCCTAGAAGTTGTCAAGTTGGCCTAAAGAAAGAGCCATGTCCACCCTTCAAAACCATATAAATGGAAGAGGACTTGTCCTCCTTGAAGCACACTCACTCACAACTCATTCTAGCAAAGGAAGAGGAAGGAAGAAGCAATGAAGAAGAAGGAATATGAAGGAGATTTGTGTTTGGGTTATCTTCCTCTCACAAGTGCTAAAGAGGACTAGGGTTTCTGCATCATACCTAGGGAATCCATATACAAGATCATTCTTAGAGAAAAAGAGGAAAAGAGGTCAAGTGAAGGTCACCAAGGTTCACTCTCAAGCTCCAAAAGTCAGGGAAAGGCAAGCTAAGGTCAAGGGTGGGCTATAAAATAAGATCAAAATTCCAAGGTGTGGCAACAATAGTTGTAGGGAGGTTGAAATTTTAGATCTATGGTATGAGGCCAAAAAACTTGCAGCAGGAATTCTAAAAGGTGCTACTCGAAGAGATTTCACTATGTTTGACTAGATCGAATTTGGAACATCATCCAATGAGGTTATTCTTGGTATTGGAGAGTACTCGTCTCAGAATTAAGTTAATGGAATTCACCAATTGAATAATTTATAAGGAAGAGAAGAAATTTAAGGGTTTTCATCTCAAGAGGAGAGGTTTTGGCCATAACTTGCAACCTATATACTGTGTCATTATTTTTCTTGTGTTTTGTTAATTGTTTGATGCTTCACACATATAAAAATAAGGAAAAAATATAATAAGTACAAAGGAATCACAAGAAGTTATCAAGTAAAGAGAATTAATCTTAATCATTTCCATATTGAATTCCCAACATGGTATCAGAGCTAAGGTTGGATAAGGGCATAATGAAGATATCCACGACATTGAAGACGTTCATTAAGAAGTGTTGAAAGGCAGAAAGATATCTTAAGAAATGCATCAAGGAAGCATGGAGCCACTTATTCTCTACAAAGAAGGAAGTAATCAAGGAAAAGGATAAAGGTCTCTTCTAGACACTCACTAACACATTCCAAGATGAGAGAATTTGGGAAATTGATAGTGATGCAACTAGGCACATGACAAGTTATCACAAACAATTGAAGGCTTTGTCAAAGGTAAAATATTCTGATTTACTAGAACTTGGATATAACAAAATATATCCCGTGAGAGGTATTGGATCAACCTCTATAGAGCTCTAAAATGGAAGCAACGTTCACCTCAACAGCATCCTATTTGTTCCAGGTTTGTATAAGAACTTACTTTCCATTTCAAGCCTATAAGATAAGGGTGATAAAGTATATTTCATTGATCGAAAAGTTGTAGCATGGAGTAGAAACTGAAGAATATAGAATTCTAGAGTAATTGATATTTGAGAAGGAAGACTTTACAGGTTGATATATCCTCTAGTACAAGATTTGATTCACATTAAAATTAGCCCATGTGAACAATGGAATTGAATATTTGGTCATCTACATTTCAAAATCCTTCCAACTCTAAGTTCCATAGTATAGGGAATACATGAACTCAAAGAACATCATGAAGGAGTATGTAAGGGATGTGTATTAGGTAAGAATACCAAGAGACCATTTGGAAGCAGTGCTTCAAGGTCAAAATAAATATTGGATCTCATTCACTCTAATGGATGTGACCCTATGACTCCTAAATCACTTGAAGGTCATCTATATTATGTCACATTTATAGATGATCATTCAAGAAAGACATAGGTTTACTTAATGGAAACCAAGGACAAAGTACTCACAAAATTTCAAGACTTCAAAGCTAAAGTGGAGAACCTTACAGAAAGAAGGATCAAGATACTGAGATCTGATAATGGAGGAGAGTATACATCCAAGGAGATTATAGCATTTTATAAGGAGTTTGGGATTGAGTTAGAGTTGATAGTCCCATATAATCCTCAACAAAGTGGAGTTGTAGAATGAAATAAATGATCCATTGAAGAAAGTGTAAAGGCGATGTTAAATGATCAATATCTACCAAAATTCTATGGGGGCAAGCCACAAAGACAATAATATATATTCAAAAATTGAATTCCCCATAGATCCCTCGACAACGAGGACTCTCGAACAAGTATTCACTAGGAAGAAACCTACTGCAAATCATATTTGAATGTTTTGGTGTCCTATATATATTTATATACCAAAGGGCAAAAGGAAGAAGATGGATCCATCAGGTTACAAAATTTGAAGACTTCAAAGCTAAAGTGGAGAACCTTACAGAAAGAAGGTTCAAGATAGTGAGATCTGATATGGAGGAGAGTATACATCAATGAGTCTTGAGGATCTTACATATCCTTATCCACAAGATATTACCTTTTTATATATGATGAGCCTTTTCCTAGATGACTTCTTCATTTTGTATTCCAATGACATTCTCAAGATTTATATCGTTCATGGTTGACTATTAGACATCCTTCATGTTTCCTATCGTGATGTCACAAGCCCTTATGTTATGAACCAGCTCAAGACAAGATAGAAAAGATAGATCAACGCCTTAGAATTCAGCCTCTTCGAGCGGGCAGCCTCTTTTACATTACATAAATGAACAATTCTTGGATGATACAAATGACAAAACCTCCTTTCTATATATAGGAGCCTAAGGAGTCACAATACAACCCAGCCGACCTAACAATAATAATATAAAACCACAAATATAACAATAGAGGGATTCTATGGGGCACAATAATAATAATATGGGGGCAATAGGGGCACAACAATATTAATAAGGGGTACAACTACAATAGTAATGCGGCAATCACTAGTATTATAGGGACCCAACATGCCCCTCTCCTTCAAAAAAAGTGTTTTCCTCAATGCTTGAGTAGTTCTAGATACTTCTGTATAAAATTTGCATCCTCCCATGTGGAATCTTCAGCAGATAAGTTCTTCCACTTGATAACATACTCCGAAATTGATCGATTTCGTAGCTGTCGAGTTCTTGTTTCTGTGACTGCTTCCGATTCCAATATAATTTTTCCTTCCTCGTCAATTCTGGCAATACTGTTTGAACTGGGAGCCTATTGCCTATAACCTTCTTTAAACATGAAACATTGAAAACTGGGTGCATTCGAGAAGCTGTAGGAAGCTCCAATTTGTATGCCATAGTACCAATCTTTTGCAACACCTTATACGGACCATAATACTTTGGTGATAATTTATCATCCTTCTTAGCTTACTTAAGGGACATTTGCTTACATGGTTGTAGCCGTAGGAATACCTAATCACCTACATCAAAATTTCTTTCACTGCGATGTTGATCTGCCTGTTGTTTCATTCTATTCTGTGCCAACACGAGATTATCCTTTAAGAGTTGGAGGACTTGTTATTGATGTTCAATGTGATGTTCCACTACTTGAACCTTAGAATTTTCTCTTAATTATGAAGTGATGGATGGTGGTTGATACCCATAAAGTGCTATAAATGGGGTCATTTTTGTTGATGTATGGAAGGAAGTGTTATACCACCATTCAGCCAGAGGCAACCATTTGACCCATTATGTCTGTTTATCAGATACAAAGCAACAAAGATATCCTTCCAAACATTTGTTTACAATCTCAGTTTGCCCATCAGATTGAGGATGATAAGATGAGCTATGAGCTAACTTTGTACCAAGACAAGAAAATAATTCTGTCTAAAAATTTCCAGTGAAAATGGGATCTCTGTCACTTACAATAATCTTTGGATTTCCATGTAGCTTTTGAATTGTTTCCATAAATGTCGTAGAAACTGTACTCACTTTAAATGGATGTGATAATGCACAAAAGTGTGCATACTTGGTAAGTCTGTAAACTACCACCATGATGACACTATTTCCCTTAGACTTGGGTAAACCTGTGATAAAATCCATTGAAACCTCCGCCCAATGTTGGCTTGGAATGGATAAAGGTTGTAATAGACCCGGTGTCTTAATTGTTTCAACTTTATTTTGTTGGCAAACCAAACATTCCGCCAAAAACTTTTGAATATGTTATTTAAGGCCATCCCAAAAATATTCCTTCATAACCCTGTGGTAAGTTTTTAAAAATCCTGAGTGCCCTCCTACGGGAGAAGTGTGCAATTACATAAGAATCTTTTGTTTTAGCTCGGAATTCTTACAGAGGTATAAGCGATCTTTGTACCATAACGAATCATTTTTCCAGCTAAATTATGAGATGTAATGGAATCTTGTTGTAATTTTCGAATATGTGCCCACTCTTCTTCGTCATTCTTCCATTCCTCCATTGCTTCGTTTATCCAATCTGGTTGGATAATAGAAATGGCACACAACAATGCTTCCACATCCTCATCATTTCTTGAGAGTGCATCCGCCACCACATTTTGCTTCCCTTTTTTGTAGATGATTTAAAAGTCATAACCCAACATCTTTGTGGCCCACTCTTGTTGCTCTTCAGAGGATAATATTTGTTCTAAAAAGTATTTAAGGCTATCATGATCCATTTTTACCTTGAAGTGTCTTCCCATTAGGTAGGGTAGCCATTTCTTAAGTGCATGGAGTATTGCCAACATTTCCTTCCCATAAATAGCTTTGTGTAAACAAATTCCCTTGATTAGATGACTTTCAAAAGCAACGGGTCTCTCATCTTGCATTAGAACAACACCAATTCCATTTCCTAAAGCATCACATTTCACAATAAAGGTTTTTGTGAAGTCCAGTGTAGCTAAGATCGGTGCTTGACACATTGCCTCTTTAAGATGTTCAAAGGTCTTTGTTGCTTCCAGAGTCCATGAAAATACATCTTTCTTCAATAATGTTGTTAGAGGTGCTACTATTCTTCCATAATTCTTAACAAACTTGCAATAATACCCTGTTAACCTAAGAAATCCTCGGAGATGCTTTATGGATGTGGGGATTTTCCATTCCTTAATGGAATTAATTTTGCTAGGGTCTACCTTAACTCCTTCATGAGATACAATATGACCCAGATATTCCACCTCTTGTACTCCAAAGAAGCATTTGGATCTTTTTGCCTATAATTGTTTCTCCTCTAATAGTTGTAGCACCCTGTCAACATGTTCAACATGATCCTTCCAAGACTTTCTGTAGATTAGTATATCATCAAAAAATACTAACACCAATTTTCTAAGGAATGGTTTGAAAACTGAATTCATCAAACCTTGAAATGTTGAAGGTGCATTGGTAAGGCCAAAAGGCATGACCAAAAATTCATAATGACCCTCATGATTTCTAAATGTTTCTTTTGGAATGTCTTCAGTCTTCATTTGATTTGATGATATCCTGAACGAAGATCCAACTTGGTGAAGTAAATTGATCATGCAATTCATCTAGTAATTCATCAATGACAGGAATGGGAAACTTATCTTTAATAGTGAGCTTGTTGAGCTCCCTATAATCTGGACACGTGCCATGATCCATCCTTCTTGTGCACCAATACTACTGGAGCAGAGAAAGAACTTTGACTCGGTTGAATTATACCAGCCTCTAGCATTTCTGCAACCAGACGTTCAATTTCACTCTTTTGGGCATAGGGATATCTATACGGCCTGATGTTTGGAGGAACACTTCCTGGAATTAGA
>APFE030077897.1:30682-49540 GCA_000404065.3 Pinus taeda | reverse complement strand
ATATGAGATTTTTCCTCACAAACCTCACCTAATTTCACATTCTAGGTTTTCCAAATTGTTCTTTTTATCAATATGTTTCTATTGACTACTCATTCGCATCATTCCAATTTTGGGGCTACACGTTATGCCCTGTAGAATGCCACATCCCACTAGGCCATTTTTGCCTCCCCTATGAATGTTATAGCTTCCTCTCATCTCTTCCCAAATTTCCTAACACCAAACTAAAATTCTAGGTAGATAATCAAGAAGAGCTCAAGAAACCATTTCTTTCGACTTGTCATATGTCAAAATCTAACTTATGGGCTAAGAATTGTAAGAATTGTGGCCCCTTTGAAATTTGCCCTCTTTTTCCCCATTCCTTCCATATCTGGAATTCAAATCTCCTTGCACCTAGTCAAGCCTATAACTTCCCCTCTCTTGTTGATTACTAACCATTCCAGGCATATGGACTACTTTACCAACACATGAATTCTTCCTCATTTTGCTTAATTTTCCTCCATTTCCTTATTGAAGGAAAACTGGTTTAATATCCTCTCTTTTCTCATGTGGCTTAGCATGCCAGCTTAGTTCTAACTATAAGCATTGATTATATATATATATATATATATATATATATATAATACTATATAATATATTATTATATTATATTATATAATTATAATATATATAACTTGCGTGGGGCCTACCACCCATGGCCTCTATGCTGCATTATTTGCACACCACCATATCACATAGTTAAGGTTAAAAAATAATGTGGGACCTCCCATGGGCCCCTCCACACGTCCTCTGATGCCCAAGGGTAATAGCATGGAGCTAGGTTACACTTTTTGGTAAAATGAGGGTGCGTTTTGGTGAAAAAATGATGTTGATCAAGCTATTGAGATGTGTAAAAATATCTCGATCGAGCATTTAAAAGCACTCTCGATTGATTTGCTTTCTAACCCAAGTTAAAGGCTCAATTGAGCTATATTTTTTGAGTGAGTGTTGTTTCTTATTAAAAACCCTAGCCATGACCTGCGCAAGTCATTTTGCTCAGACCGTTAGAGGAAAGAGAGTTCGCTGGAAGATTTCTAAGCTCAATAGAGATGGAGGAATTGAACCCAACTATCCATCAACCCGCCAATGATCCGGAGGCTCAAGCCGAAATAGGTTTCCTACCATTTTCGTCTCTTTTTTAAAGTTTTTTTCTACAAAATAAAATAAATTAATTTTGAAAAAAAAACCTACCATACAAAAACTACAAAAAAACATTCACAAAAACCACCACAAAAAACCACCAAGAAAACCCTTGAAAACCACAAAAAAAACCTAGAAACCACCATGAAAACCCTTGAACTAAAAAACAACTTAGAAAATCACCAAGAAAACTGTTGAAAAAAAACACTATAATTTAAGTTTTATTTTTATTTTTTTAAATTTCATTGTATAAGTTATCTACAATGGTAGCATGTTTATTATAAATATTTTCTATGTTAAAAACTTTATTTCTAATTAGTTTATGTTTTAAAGTGTTTTTTTGTAGGAATTTAATAAAATAAATTTAAAAAAAATTGACTTTTTGCTATTAAAATGAATTTTAAATATACAAAGTTTGATGAGGAAGATAAGTTTCCGCAAAACTTAGAAACAGAAATAATTAAAAATATTATAAAATAAATAAAATAATTATAAAGCTTTAAATTTGAACTAATATATGGTTGCTCATTGAATATAAATTTTTATTCATTTGTTATTTTAAAAATATTTTTAATATAATACTAATATTACTGTTTATTAAAAATTAAGTTGACTCTATAAAATATTGACAATTAAAAAGTCCAAAACTATTTTATTAATTAATTTTATTAGCTATAATAATATAATATATATATAATAACTTACAATTAAACATAACATGCCTTATATAATGTTAGTATGTTATCATTAATATAATATAATTAATATAATATATATATCACTACATATAATTATGTAACATAACATAGCATGTAACATAACTATATATAGTATAGTTATAACTATAACATGACACACACACATATATATAACATTTAACATAGTTTTATAACTATTTAACATAATGTGTTCTCCATAATAACATAACATGGGGGATGCGCAACAAATTTTTAAGTCTCAATTTGATCTATAAACTAATTTTCCTTAAACTTTCCACTACTGATATTTCTAGAATTATTTAATATAATGATATGACAATTATATATCTCTAAGTTCCCACCCTTATTAAATTTATTAGCTGAGTAATGATTTTGTAACTTACACTTCCTATATATATATATATATCTATTCAAGTTTCAACAATGCATCATTGATACATACATTAAATCCATGATAAAAAGTGCATTTAAAGTGAATATATAAGCATTTTGTCTGTTTCTTAATTTGTATTGTATTGTTTCATTATGTGTCGTACTAGGAAAATTGTCTTCATGTGCTTGCACCTAGTACATGTCTTGTGTCAAAATCAAACATTATAAGAACTTGTCTTATGGAGTACTTGGTTGGCATGAAGTTTTATTAGTTTTGCAAATAGGTTTATTTCAATTTTTTACATATATTTACATATTTTCGCTCTATGCATAAAATACATTATTTATAAATGAGAAAAAATGTAAGTTAGATTTGATCACAATTTTCGATTATGTTTACCTGGAACACAATAATTTGGTTAATAATTTATCTAAAAAGACACTTTATTTAGTTTAGGACTTTAGCCTAGATCATTCTACTTGAGTTTATAAATGGTTTTCTTGTCAACATTCATTCTATGTCAACATTTTTTTCTTGGATTAGTTTATATGTATTATATGTAATTTGCATAGCCATCTCTCATACACCCCCCAACGCAGCCCATCGAGGCGTTGGGGGGTATATTATAAATGATCGGGCTAAATCACGTAGCCATACTAGAGTGTTTGTTCCACTCATAGATCCTCCCTTCGACACTAGTCAAAGTGTTAGATGCAGTGTTTCTGTCTTTGTTGATGATCTTGCTACAAATAGTAGACCTTTTTCACATGTCGCAAGTATATACCTTGCATTTTAAATCCTCTTTAAACTTTATGTTTTTATGTTTTTATGTCTTGAAATTGTCATTAATTTTTAAATCATCTTCAATTGATGTGTTTGAATTTAATGTATATGTTATTATGCTTCTAGTTTGTTATGTATATTAAATTATATTTATGATTTGCAAACCCTTAGCTGGGTGAAGATGAGGATCAAAGTGTAGTGTTGATCCCTCCATGGAGTGGCGCTATAGCCAGAATCACAGTTGAGGATGTTAGGGCCCAACAAATGTTGGATCACATGGGATTTGGATAAAATCTCTGCTAGTTTGCCTATTAGGCGTAGTTTGTATTTGATATTGAATAACATCAATAGGTTGATCGAGACATACCGGAGTGCAGGTCTACAAAGCCACCTCCTATATTCCATACATAGGATTAGGAGGCTAGAGGTTATAGGCCCACATACTTGGAATGTGGTGAAAAATTCCACCAAGAACATTAATATTCGTGGGGATTTGTTTGGCATCCCTCCAGACTATTGTGCTAGACATGTTGGTCCAATTATGTTAAACTATTTTAAGAATGTTGATGCAACCCCTTTTGTTTATGATGGATTCATTGGCTCTTGGGGATAGTTCCTCCACCATGATCAAGTCCCCATTTACTGTGCAAAGCATATATATGCAAAGTTTGTGCTACATATGAAGCTAGATTACACCAACAGCAAATCTAAGTTTTATGGACCTGACTTAGGACGTAGTTATGAACATATCGAAGCTCGTAAGGACCCTTTGCATGTAGAACCACCTCTGAGATTGTTGTCATGACCATCTCGGAGCATGGTATTATTGATGGAACTAGAGCAGTCATCACAACTTGGCATTGAGACTAGGCATGTGGAGGATCATTAGAGAACTTTTGAGGTCTAAAATGGGCCTCCTAAGAAAAATGTACAACCAAAATAAACTTTATAAGAGCCAATAAGATTCAAGATGATGATGTCAACCATGGGGGATGATTCACCATTTTTTGGGTAAAAAATAAAAAAGATTAAAGAATAATAAAATAATAAAACTATTTTTGCAACTTGTATTTTCAACTTATCTCCCTAAGGTTTTATTCAAATTTCGAGTGGAAGTACTCATTGGATGAAAAATTTAATTCTTCATCCAAGGAGTACCCATGTTTCATACTTTCGATGGACCCTGCTACACAAAAAATGAGAAATACATGAATTAACGTGATTGCAATCAAGTTTTTCATGTATTTCTCATTCTTCGCATAGCAAGGTCCATTGAAAGTATGAAACATGGGTATTCCTTGGATGAGAAATCAATTTATGCATCCAATGAGTGTTCCCACTCAAAATTTGAGTAAACCCATAGCGAGATAAGTTGAAAATACGAGTTGAAAAAAGTTATTTTTTCTTTTTTTCCCTCTAAATTTTGATGACGTAATCTAATCTTATTTTATTATTTCCACTATTTTTTTATAATTTCCATAGGAGGCCCATTTTAGACCTCAAAATTCCCCTAATGATTGGTCGTTGCACATGTTGCATTGTGTGGAGAGATCATAAAACTACCTTTGTTGACTCGTGGCCCACCAATTGCATTACATGATGATTCATGTCTCAAGAGTCTAGGTCATGACCAACTTTTGTCATATGCAAGTACATGCCATGATACCATCTATGACACTTGGAGGGCGCATGACCCACGTGGCATAAACCGAGTACATATATACATAACTTTTGACTCTTATCATCAAATTATACATTATTTATATTAATAAGTTCATACGATATTGCATTTATATTAATAACTTCATGATAACATGCATGCACAACCTAGCTACACAAATGAGCTTCTGAGGTCATGTGAGGGGGTAGTTGACCAGCGAGAGAAAGTTTCAATGGCTCAATTTCTTCCACCATCACCTCCACCTCCACCTCATAACACTCATGGACTGACAACTGAGGTGAAGTTTTCTATTCCTAAGATTTCAACATTTTATTTTTTTAAGCTATATGTATGCATGCTAATTAATTCGTAAACTAATTACAATTTGTCTTTGCCATTGTGTACACAGGCCCAAATGGAAAGGGGTGTTACATGTTGTAGTTATGTGGACACATGAGTGGGATGTTGGGTTTGGAGGCATTGAGCCATAAGAAGGGGAGCACTAAACCTAGATTGATCAGACCTCAATCCCACCTGAATTCCATTTGCACTCGACTGAGTCATAGGTAGGGGACTATTTAAATGCACAGTTTAAAATCAATTATTTCCATATTGTTTATTTTGTACAAATAATATTCTAATTAATTTGAATTTGAATGTGTTATATTGCAATACCAGATTATGGAGAATCACTCTTTGCAGCTGAACACACATAAGAGTTATAGAAGCGATACTTTCTAGTGTGGATCATAGATAGTTTGTATATTTTCAGGCCCATTTCATAGGGCACATTCACATGTGATATACAAAATTTGTATATTTTCATACATGGACATTTTATGGATGCATGAACATTATTTCGGTTTATGGATGCTTATTATTTCAGTTGTATATGTTCATGTATAATATAATTTGTATATATTTTCATATGGATAGTTTATTATCATACATAACTAACAAGATCATAATTTTGACTTCTCAGGAAATAAACTAAGAAAATAAGTACAATCTTAGATTGTGATGCAAGTCACTTTGATACTTGAAATGAAATAAAATATATGTTCATGGTTCAATTAAAAAACACAAATAGGATTGAAATACATTTTAAATTCAACTTTAAAAGATGCATTCACCTAGTAATTTTCAACTAATAAGTTTTATTAAATTTTATTTCTTTTGAGATCATCTACAAGATCTTAGTCATAACATATGATATAAGTCATATGTATTGGAATTTAATATACCAAAAAACAATTAACGTTATGGTTTTAGATAATTTTATAAATTTTTCTAAATCTAGCTGGCTATCAAATATTTCAATCAATTACTTAACTTAAGACATTCAATTAAGAACATTCAAGAAGTAAAATTTTACAAAATAACAATTTTGAATTCTAGTTTCATGGATTGAGGAAATAAGTATAGTCTTACTATGGTGCAAATCACTTTCATACTTAAAATGAACTAAAATATATCATGTACATCAATTTAATATTGAATTTGTAGAAAGTGTCTTTTAGTTCAGTCAATGTATGTTAATTTAAACAATTAATGATATGTTTCTATAATTTTTATGCATTTTCCTAAATTTACTTGTCTCTCCAAATATCTCAATCAATTCCTTATCTTAAGACCTTCAATTAAGAACATTCAAGAATTAAAATTTTACAAAATAACGATTTTAGTTGTCATGTTGGCTTGTAGAAACTGTCTTCTAGTGCACAATCAATGTATGTTAATTACAATGATTTTAATTTAGATGTCAATATGTAAACTACAAATAAGTTTTATTCAATTTTATTTCTTTTGAGGTTATCTAAAAGGCTTATTATATAATATATATTATATATATCTATATATATATATATATATAATATTATATATATTGGTTGTACTTTTTACATTTCAATATGAAGCTTCTGTGTAACTCTTTCCATGTTTTATATCAAACTGACACATGACATATTTAATAATAGCACAAAAACATTTTAATATTGTTCATAACCTAGATAGTTGAATTTCCATTTAGAGCAAAATAATATATCAACTTGGTTTTTACATACTAAAATGGATTTTATCGAAACCAAATGCATGACATGTATATAGATCTATAAAATTTCTTGCATGCTCAACATGAATACTATAAACATGACATTTAAAAAGTTTAAGATTAAATTTTTTAATTAAATCTAAATCTAAATCCGTATTGATTCTAAATTTTAATTAAATTTTAGATCTATGGGGTTCACATAAGGATCTTATCCCTAAAAATAAATCCTCCTTGAAATTTGGTGTACTTTAGAAACTTAAGAACCTCAAGGAAACTAAATCTTATATAACATATTTGTACATCATTATGAATCCATCCTAGATAAGAAGGAAACATTTCTCTATTCAAAATTACAAGGGTATTCAACTGTCACATTTATATATTACAAAAATCACACATTTGAGATCTTTAATACTAGATTAGATTACAATTGACTGCTATAGAGTCGATTTCAGGGATTTCCATTTGCATCATCTACTCATCTGACTAATGGCTCATGGGAATGCAAGTCTCCATAATATGTTCATGGTCTGATTATGTCATCTTCCATCTCATTGGTTCACCTTCCTTTTTTTATTTCTTTGATATTGATGTGACTAGATGATTGTATTGACAAGATATATATTCAGGGATGGAATCTTTATAAATGACGCGATCAATATGTTTTTTAACCTTTTAAAAAAAATGGTCCATCGCAACGATGTCACCAATTTGGTATGTGAATTGTCCATCTTCATATGGTCTCACCAACCTACTTTTCACCTGTGTGCATTACATACAATAGTAGGCCACATTCTCTTCATTTCCCATAGGGGCAGTGATAGCAAAAACATTGCCTACAACCAAAATAAAAAATATGTATTAGTTAAATACGTTCAATATTTCAATTTATAGTTGAAATTGTTAATGATAGATGGGCCACATACCTTCCCTTACAAGATCATAGACTCAATCATGATTAAGTGAAATGATGGCCTTTTCATCGTGCATCTCTTGCCATGTCGAAATTGGATGAGGTTCCTTTAGATTCAGAGGGACATATTTCCATCCTTTCATGTACCTATGTTTTTCAAAGTGATCAAGACTACATCCATCAATGTCAATGAAAAACTCACAAAAACATGTGAGTTTTCTTGTCTCGATGACAAATATTTTCCCCATGTCTTTGCTCCACATTGAGTGTAATTCCCATGTTCCTTTTATAGTATTACAATACGAAGGAATGGGTCTATTCACATAGCCAAGTTCAACATTCTAGAAGATCCTATGCACAGACCTTATAAATTCATGACCTTCATGTCCTAAATGGGATTTTCACCTATTGACCACCTCTACTGATGATTTGAGTAAATTTGCATCATGACTTGTGTGGTACCTCCTAAATGTTTGCTTCACACAATAACATGCACCATCATGCTCCCCCTTTCCATGTCTTGTTTCAAAGTAGATCCAAGTATGCTAATTTTTTGTCTCCTTATGTAGTCGGCTTAACCAATAAAAAGTGTGTGGTGACTTGAACTTCCTTGCACAACCATCTGACCATATCCAATGCTTCCTGAATGATATGTCATTTGTTTTTAAATGATTCATAAATAAGGTCAAAGAAATGTTGCATGGACAATGTGTGATCTAGGTGGATATTGGTGGCCACTCACTTATTCCACCCAGACCTCCAATCGGTTTCATTAGTTTCCTTGATTATAGCGGTATTTAATATTTTTAGCAGTTTTTGAGGTCTTGAACTTTTGGATATGTTTAGACCCGCTAGACAACATTTTTTTTAGGTCCACAACAATCCCATAGTCATAGGTAAGGGCCTACCACAAATGTTGTTGTACTCGGAGAGATCTTTCTAACAAGGTATTGTACGTGCCAAACAAAGATCATATGACCAAGTTACAACCCTTGGAAGTTGGATGTCCAACTAACCCCAATGGGGCCCACAAACTCTTGGCATTCCATCTCCTAGGGTTAGGGTTTTGGTTGTTTAGGGTTTATGTTAGAATAAGGAATTATTGGGGGGGAGGGGTGAATCAGTAATAGTGAGGTTCTTAAATTCTAATTACAAGTATTTATTTCTTTTTTTTGTTGTAAATTGTTTGTGAGAGTATACATACAACAATATAAATGAACACTAGGATAAGGCATTCACATGTACATACAATCTATCACATGAGAAACATACACATATTGATAAAGGTATTTTTTTACGTTGAAACCAAAAGGGAGAAACCCACCTTTCTGTTTGTTGTTATGATTTAATTAATTAAGAACCTACTTAATTACATCAATTTTTTTGTGAGAACCCACTCACAGGAGGCACCAACCCCCTTCAAATAGAAATGCACAACTTGCAAAGAGGCACCAATCTCTTATGAATGTAGGAAACTACATACTCTAGCAATTGTTTTACTTTTCATACAATTTTCAAACTGAAAACAAATACTAATACATACACATAAATACAAGTTTGAGATACTTCACTTTCGGCTCCCTTCCTTCAACTCTGTAGCTCTCCTTTGAAATATTCTCTATGCCACCCAAATGACACTAGTCTTAGCCCTTTGTTACACTATGTCACCATCAAACACTTGGCAACTCACCTTCTCACTTATACACTCACTTTTCCTATTTGTTGTTCTAGCTTTACTTCCCCCTATTTCCCAATTGCTCTCAACCATTTTGTTCCTTAGTTGTGCTATGACCAATGTTATCTCTTCAGTCTTTGTTCCTGATAGTGTGTTGCAACATGGCATTGTCTATTATTGTTCCTTCAGGTTGCCTGGACTCTACAACCATATTCAAATGTACATAGGCTTAGTTAACTCAATGTATGTGGTTCTTCAGCAAGGTTCACTCTGTGCTTCACTCTACCCAAGTGTGCACTCTTGAAAAGCTATCAATTCTCTTGTTACATCCCAATACCTTGCCACTGTAACTTTATTAAACTTAAGAATGATATCTAGTGATTCTGCCATGCTGAGAATTAATTCTCAGTCCGTCTGCATACTCAAATATTTCGTCCATTAAATTTTTCTTGTACAAACAGCATGGATTTCTTGAGCTTGGTCTAATATCCATTAATCTCCTTTATCTCTTCATCGCGTGAGGAGAAATCAGGTTTGACTGTGCCTTACAACATTAATATATAATAGGTCGAGGTCCTTGTTTCCTTGTATATTAATTTTCATATCAACTCCATTTACTCTAGGTCTGTTAGTATGTTATCTGAGCCTTGGGTCCTATGACCCTATGTAGTACTTGCAATACATTACATTCAACGCAAAGGCCTTTGGGTATGTAACACACAAAAACACCACATAACCGTGACATAGGCACACATTCTAATGTAGGTAAGTGTTGTAGCGGCTAGAACCACCCTCCAAAATTTTGGCTCACATGTAAATTTTGGAGCCTACCTCGGACCTTGCGATCGATTATCCTTGGTCGCTTGTTGGTAAGTTGATGATTTCAAGCTTCCCTCCTCGATCTTAAGAGTTTTTCGTGTTCTCATCTTCATACATCATGTGTCATATTTGGACATAGGGGTTGTTGTTTATCATGCAAAGGGAATGTTGTCTTTGTTCAAGAGAATTGTGTGCGTATCAGTGATTGTCATCACATAGACATGTTTCACACTCACCTCACACACTCACATCACGAAGGTTGTTACATCAAGAAAAGTATGTCTTATGTATTTTGGATGGTCTACGTTGTGTCACTAAGTGTCAATGTGCAATCACAGTCAAGTCCTATCAATGTTTTCATATGTTTCACTGACCTCACACTTAGCCATTTTCCCAAGAAACCTAGCCTCATCCATCTTCCCAGAACTGTGCGCTTTGCTTCTGCAACCATCAACCTTCCTCCCTTGTTTGCTAAAACCCCGCAGTATGCATAGACACCAACCTCCCTTTCCAGCTGAAACCTTGTAGCCCACAGTGGCCCCAACCTACACTGCACTCAGAAATTGTGCGGAGGTTTCACTCACTGACAATAAAAACATCTAGCCACAAACTCTGCTACATCCTTCTTTAGGTTTGGCTAATAGTAATACCTCTTCAATGTTGTCAATGTCTTCTGATAACCTAGATGACCTGAATATGGTTTCACATGAAACTCCCTCAAGATCACCTTCTTGATATTAATGTCATTCGACATATATATCCTATCTCGGAACCTGACTAATCCATTTTCTGCAAGGTAATAGTCCAAGTCCTATGCAGTTGCACCTGCACTCGTAGTTGTATCACTACATGTACATGTACCTGCACATGTACCTTTACTTGTACCTATACCTATACTATCACCCTACTGCAACCTGTGAACAATATTCATATACCCGACATCCTATTATCCTACCTACAAGATCCTATCATGGAAGTTTGTCCCATAGGAGCTCATAGCTTCCAAGTGATGTACTTGTACCTATTTTTTGAGAGCATCTGCCACCCTATTCTCCTTACCCTTTATGTACTTGATCTCAAAGTCAAACTCGCTGATCGTGACCAACCATATAGCCTTCCTGGAATTTAGATTTCGCTGGTCAAACAAATATTTCAACCCATTGTGATCACAAATAAGAACAAAACGCCTACCAAGAAGATAATGTCTCCATATCTTTAGTGCATGTATAGTCACTGCTAACTCAAGATCATGCATCAGGAGTTTTGATCATGCTTGTTTAGTTTCTGAGGCTCATAACATATCACCTATCCATCTTGCATAAGGACTCCACCAAGTCCTCTCTTACAAGAATATATACATACTACAAAATCTTTTTCTGGATCTGTAATGTATAGCATTGGTGCATGTGTTAGCAACTGCTTAATTTGCTCAAAGCTAGTCTCACACTCTTCTATCCATTCAAACTTCTTACACTTACCCTGTAATGATGTGATAAGATAAGAAATCTATGAGAAGTTCCTGATGAACCTCCTATAATAGCTTGCTAGACCCATGAAATATCTCACCTCATCCACACTCTTAGGAGCTACCCACTCCATGATGGCCCTTATCTTCTCTGGATCTACTGTAATGCCCTCGTTGGAGACAACATGTCCCAAGTAATGTACCTCAATCTATAATAAACTACACTTGCTTATCTTAGCATACAACTGATGCTCCCTCAACAACCTCAACATTGCTGCTAAATTCTTGGCATGCTCTTCCTCATTTTTTAGAATATGCTATTATAGCATTAATGAACATAATAATAAACTTATCTAAATATGGATGCAGCACACTATTCATCAAACACATGAATGTAGTCGGAGAATTAGTTAATGCCAAATGGAACAAAAAAAACTCATAATGCCCATAGCTAGTCCTGAATGCAGTCTTGTAAATGTCCTCCTCTTTGATGTGTACATGATGGTATCTAGATCTCAAGTCAATCTTTGAGAACATTGCGGCTCCCTTCAATTGATTGAACAAGTCACTAATCCTTAGCAAAGGATATATGTTCTTGATAGTCACTTTGTCCAACTACCTATAATCAATGCATAATCTGAGGGTACCATCCTTCTTCCTCACAAACAAGACCGATGCACCCGAAGGTGATACACTTGGCCTAATGTATCCTTTGTCCAACATTTCCTTCAGCTGTAATTTCAACTCAACTAACTCAGGCGTGCTCATCCTGTAAGGTGCTTTTGATGTCGGAGCTTCCCCTCGCACTAACTCAATTGAAAAGTCTACTTCCTTGTGAGGTGGCAACTCTGTAATTTCCTCGGGGAATACATCCTGAAATTGTTGTAACGTTGGGTACCTATTCAACACATCTGCATCCTCGACCTCCTTACCCTTATAACTAGAAATGTGTACTGCAAATAGCTTGCACCCTTTCCCATGGCTACACTTTTCTTGCATAGATGTCACCATCTGAACTGATGTGGCTTTCTTCTTACCTTGCAATACTCTTGGTTCTCCATTTTCGTCAACACACTCAATAGCTTTGTCATAGTAGTCAATCTTGGTTCTATGTAGATATAACCAATCCATGTCCAATAACATATTGTATGAACCCAACGATAATACATTCAAATGTGATGTTGTAGGCATACCATTCAAATCAAATGCGCAAGCTCTTGCCCAATGATGAACTCACTTCTTCGTACCTGTAGCCAACTACGCTAACCAAGACTTTGCATGCAACTCCTTATTCAACCCACACTTATCCACCAAGTTAGGATTAACATAGCTATAATTAGATCTAGGGTCAATCAAAATAGAAATAAATTGAATACAAATCTTACCGTCCATCTCAATGATAGATAACTAGTGTTCTGCTTGCCCGTTGTCCATGGTTGCATAGATACATGGAATACTCTAACCAACATCCCCAACAGTTTGTGCCTCATGTGCACTATATATCTTAAGCCTTCCACCCTGATGTTGTGGATAATCTCTCCTAAGGTGCTCCTTAACACATGTCCAACACTCCAACAGACCAGTGCCCTCACTTTTATGTTTTTGCTACTGGTGTGGCCCATGTCCCTGTCTAGCTGCATTAAATCTCTTTTGTGGTGCTACATTTTCTTTCCCATCTGCATGTTGAGGCCTTGTCCTCTTAGGCTTCCATTTACCTCTACCTTTGCCTTTTCCTTTCCATCCATGCTGAGATTCATTCTTACACTTTTATTGCTCATAGCAATGCTTCAGTTTCCCAATGACTTCCTCAAGTGACTGAGGCTCATCATACTCAATGTGATCTGTAAATGATAATGGAAAACCACTGACAAATCTCTAAACTTTAGCCTTCTCATGAATAATATACGGTACATACATCAAGAGCTCAATAAAATTGCTTGTATACTCTTTGTTTGTCATTGATCCCATCTTTAACTCATATAATTCTTTATACTTGCTATCATAGTACCTTTCTGACAAGTACTTCTTCTTGAAAAGCCTCCTAAATTCCTGCCAACTCAAGACATCTGTCCTAATGTCTCTAACCCACTTAACATCTTCCCACTAGATGTATGCTTTACCTTTCAAGCTAAAGATAGCTATACTAGCCTTCATGATATCTATGTACTCATGCAACTCAAATAATTTGTTCATGTCAAGTATCCAAGCCTTTACATCTTCCGACTTCTTCACATCTCCATCAAAAGTAGGTGGTTTTTCTTTCTTGAATTCATCTGGAAAGTACCCCATATCACTCCTCCTGTAAGGGTGATAACAAGGACGATCATGATGTCTATCAGAACCAGAACTAGAATAATACTTGTACTCATCGCCCCTCCTTTCTGGAGTGTCCAACAACCTGCCATCTCTCATTGTGTTAGATCTATCCAACATGTGTCTACCAGGAGATTTTCTGCCATATGCTCCGTTATTTCCATCCTCATGTACATGGCTGATTTGAAGTGGCACTTGTCGCTGCAAGTCCGACAAACTCTAAATAAGTATAGGATTAACCTCCACTTACTTCTCTTATGCCAGTATGATCTAGTCATTATTTGCCTTACAACTCCTTATCTCTTCAAGCTCTTCAGTTTATTGACCAAATCAAAAGTATGCCCCACACCATGTTTCTCATCTGATGCATAGGGAGATTCTACATAGTCTACTACCTTGCTAGCCATTTGATCCCTTTCTTCCTGCAATGCATAATATGTCAAATAAACCAAATCACAATAAATTGATGTATCTTAGTATAGCTTGTCGAGGATAACTTGTTTGAAAGATCACCAAATTAGCAAGATACATGTATAACATAATCATAACAACATATAGACATGCATAAATAAATGAATCAATACATAAACATCACTCTAACTATGATCTAGTCATCAATGCAAGGCCATATCAACAATGTATGCTATGACCTCATGCATGACATAAACCATTACCACATTGTACACATTTCTACATGCAACTGACAATATGCATAAGAAATGCCTAACCAACTACAAATAGGCATAATCGCATGTAGTCGAACATAATCGATCAGTTCTTGTAATCAACCTGCAAGACTAATACATGTAATTAAAATATTCTAAATGTAACCAACATAAAATGATGTAAGTAGGCGACATAAAATAAACATGTAAGCAACAAATAACCATATATAGTCAGTCACATACCCATGTCAATTACTCTTCATGAAATCAACATCAAATTCTCCATGATAACCATACTACAACCCTAATCCATCATCAAGCAATTGCAACAAGTATATAAGTGTAAGAGACGCACATGCAACTAACATGCATGCATGACCAACACACATTCAAATCATTTAGACTGGGAGGTGGACCATCCTCTGATACCACTCTGTAACACTCTCCTCCCACATCCACCCAAGTAACCATGCCAACTGGGGTAAACATAAGAGAAGAGGCTACTATGATTATATACTACCTCCTAGGTAACCTTAAGGAAGTGGAATCGACAAAACATCAAACACAATCATGCAACATCATCAACATAACCCTTAGGAGACAAGTCAACCACTCAAACAACCTGTCCTTGGGTCCCACTGTTGTTCTAGAAAATTTAAGGCTCAGTCGCTCTCATGCTGTGGGCAAGGGAGTGAACATAAACCTAAAGTCGCTCTCATAGGCCTTTTTGCCAGCGATTGTGGTCCAAACTTGCAAATTTTGTGCCAGTGACTTCAATATTTGAGCCAATTTTTCAGGCCCAGAGCTCAGGCCAGTGCCCAAAATGGAATGAAAACTCATAATTAAGTAAAGTACAGGGAAACAATGATACAAAAGAAAATAGTTGATCAAGGCCTTAACCAGACCCCTACTAGCCATGACAGGCGTTTCATCAAACATATCATCGACATGTAACCTACAAGTGTAAACAACAAAGTTAATTGTAGGGATATCTTACCTATCTAAGAATCATCATGAACCATTGTTTCCTCATGTCATTTCTACCTTATCACTTATTAGGTTATAGATACAATATTCATTCAAATACAAGCAAAAACATGCTGAGAGACAAACATAAATGCTACCTTAAAATGAACATATAACCAACATAATATGAACATAATTACAATAAACATATCAACCATAAAAATCCATATATACGCCAGGACATTTACACATGAAATCAATGGAATCAATTACCCGACCATAGATTGGCTAAGCCAAGTCTCTCTTCAACCAATCACCCCCGTGCCATATTCCAAGCATGAATGTGGGACTCATAGAACACACCAAAAACACCAATCAATGTGGATGCCACCAGAGTTATCCACCTACACTATGAGGAATTTGAGTGCCTCCTAGTCTCTCACGCTTTACCACACATCCACTATCTGATCCAAGGATCACTAGGCCCTATATTGAGACATACTCTCCAAGATTTACTGTGCATTCCATCCCGGAATCACTAGGACCAACGAAGAGAAAACCCACCTCTTGTCTTTATAGTATATCCCTCCATTCACCGACAAGGATTCCTAGGCCCACTGAGGCACACAATATGGATTTACCGCAACCCATAGTCTGGTTCAGGGGTTACTAGGCTAATGGCTTCGTGCATTCTCAGTCTGGTTCAAGGACCACTACCACCATGTGTTTGTCAATTTGTAGATCCACCCCACTCAGCTTCGAATCCAATCTGGTCATCCCACATAAATCGCATGAGAGAACTTATCACATCAAAGCTATCAGGAAATGGGAAGGCTAGGCTAAAAATGTTGTCACACTTGGAAAAACTCATGTCATGGTAGAAAAGAAAAACATGTAATCCCATACATGCCAAATATAGCAAGGAAAATACACATGCAAGTTGATACCTGCAATGAAGCCTATTGTAACTACTTGATCCTGTCTTTCCCTGCTTGATCTTTGTTTCCTCTTGCATTCTTGTCCTTTCTTGCTCCAATTCCAAAGTGCTCCAAGAAAACTGTGTCTAAGAGCATGAGAGAGAGAGAATAATGAGAGAGCTCCAAAGCTAAACTGACAAAATGTTACCAACTGATCATCAGAAGTCTTTTAATGAATGAGACCTCTATTTTCTTCATTTTCCATTATTTTCCTTCATTTTCATCCTCCCATGCAACATGTGACCTTTCACCTCCTTATTCTTCTAATTTCCATTATTTTCATAAATAAACGTGCCAAAAATACCATTTAATGCCTTAGCCATTGCCTTTGCCAATTTCTTTAGCCATAAATAACCAAATGAACACCCCCTAAGATGTCTCGCCCAACATTCAACTTGGAATAAGTATCCCATTCATCCATGGTTATTGTTTTTAACTTTTATTACATGAAATTTTCAACAGGGTTGTTACACCTTGTCACAATGCGACGTTGGACCATGGTTGACCATGATTGATTTACATATCAAGACAATCTTTGTCACAATGTGACATTTAGCCTTGGTTGATTATCATATTGAGACAATCTTTGTCACAATGCAACATTAGACCAAGCTTGACCACAGTTGATGATGGTTGGCTATGGCTGACCATGGTTGACCATGATTGATATTATAAATCCAATGGAATAATAAACCCGAGGGGTTGATATTATATACCCAATGGAATAATGAACCCAAGAGATTAATACTAAGACCCCAAGGGATTATGAACACATGGGAATACTATTAAACCTAACGGACTAATATTATAAACCCAAGGTATATAAACCCTAAGATAAATATTATAAACACTAAAATAAACATGATTTACAATAGTTGACCTAGGTTGATTTTCATATTGAGACAATCCTTGTCAGAATGGGAAATTGGACCATGTTTGACCATGATTGATTTTAAAATTGAGAGAATCTTTGTCACAATGCAACATCCGACCATGGTTGATTCCCATATTGAGACAATATTTGTCATAATGCGACGTTGGACCATGGTTGACCATAATTGAATTTATAAAATATGGTTGACCATGTTTGACCATGATTGACCATGGTTGACCATGATTCACCATGGTTGACCATGGTTGACCATGATTCACCATGGTTGACCCTGATTGATATTATAAACCCAAGGGAATAATAAACACTAGGGATTAATACTAAAAACCCAAGGGACTAAAAAACCTAGGGGAATAATATTAAACCCTATGAATATGAACCCTTAGATTAATGAATCCAAGGGGTTGATATTATAAACCTAAGGGAATAATATACCAAATGGATAAAAAATATAAACCCAAGGTATATAAACCTTAAGATAAATATTATAAACCCTAAAATAAACATGGTTGACTATGGTTGACCATGGTTGATTACCATATTGAGACAATCCTTATCACAATGCAACGTTGGACCATGGTTGACCATAAATGAATTTCATATTGAGATAAAATTTGTCACAATGTGACAATGGACCATGGTTGACCATGGTTGATTTTCATATTGAGGCAATCTTTGTCACAATGCGACAATTGACCATGATTTACCATGATTGATATTATAAATCCAAGGGAATAATATTAAACCCAAGGAACTAATAATATAAACCCAAGGTATATAAACCCTAAGATAAATATTATAAAGACTAAAATAAACATGGTTAACCATGGTTGATTTTCATATTGAGACAATCCTTGTCACAATGTGCGATGTTCGACCATGGTTGACCATAGTTGATTTTCATATCTAGACAATGTTTGTCACAATGCAATGTTCGACCATGGTTGACCATGTTTGATTTTATAAAACATGGTTGACCATGGCTGACTATGATTGTCCATCGTTCACTATCACCATTGATCATGATGAAAGAGATTTTAATCAAGGTTGATCATGTTTGATGAAATTAAACCATGGTTAATCAAGGTTGACCATTGTTGACCATGATTGCTCATGGTTGACCATGGTTGATCATAAAGACATTGACCATGGTTAACCATATTCAAGCACGATTAACGCTTGTTGATCATGTTTCACTATAAAGACATTGATTAAACATTATGACCAAGGTTGATGATGGTGGAGCATGTTTGACCATAGAAGATCATCGTTGAACATGATTGATCATGGTAAATGATAATTGACATTGATTGACCATGGTTGAACATGTTTAACTAGATTCAACCATAATTGACCATATTTAATTTTATTAATTTATTCATAAATTTTATTAAATTATTAATTAGTATTAA
>APFE030077897.1:11544-27580 GCA_000404065.3 Pinus taeda | reverse complement strand
TAAATATTAAAATTTTTTGAATCGAATTATTTCCTTATTTTATCTATCTAATTTGAAAGAGTTTCCGACCAAATTTCGGTCTTTTCCAAACATTGTGCACGCATCGGACTATTCGTACAAATTATCACATTCATATTTGTAAATTGTTCACACATTGTTATTTTCAGTGTTACAGAGTATATGAATTTTCTTTCGGCAGATTAGTATATGGTTAATTTTTTATGTTTTTTTTTTTAAGTTAATTTTTGTTTTTCTATTATAAATATGTTTTGGGTTAATTTTAGAGATATTAGGATCTTGAAATTTAAAGAAGAGGTAATGTTTAAATACATTTTTGTTTGTTATTTTATTGGTATTAAAAATTAATTAATATGGAAATTTTTCATTTTTAAACAAGTTATATTAGAGATGAAAGTTATAGGATTGTCATAAATCTGGAGTTCAAAAAACCATCACCAACAATTTAATCTAGTTAAAATTAAACCATCACCAACAATTTAATCTAGTTAAAATTATTTAAATTAGGTTAACAATAAAAATTATATAAAATTTGAATAATTTTACAAAAATATAATCAAACATATTTCAATCTATAATTAAAAAATTAAAAAATTACTAAATTTATAATTTTAAAAAAAATTTTTATCATAAAATTTTCCACCAAAAGAAATAGAAAATAATTCAAAAATATATAATCAGGCTTTGTGACCAAACTGCACTCTTATTTTTATTCGTTATATGCAATATTGGTGAATCCAATCTCAAAATGATACTTAAAGCTCAGAAAAATTATGAGGAGGACAATTAATGTTGTTCAACAACAACATGGTTGCCATGCTAATTTTCCAGAAGTATAACAATACAATATTTTCATATCAAAAGATATATATAAAATCATGGAGAACATAGCGTGTCCTCAAATCGGCATCGCTTATTCTAAGAAATCTCAAATCAACTGCTACTATAGTCCTCACACGAAGCTCACACTAAACTTTTACCTCACATTCTAGGGGCTGTGGCCTCAAGGAACATTTATTTTGATAAAATTGGCCATAGCCTGCCACCACAACAATCCAAATCCAAGCCTAGAGAATAAACACGCATACAGAAATGAGCAACCCACACATAAAACCTGCCGATTGCAGGAGAGCAGCAGCAGGCACACCAGCACTCGTTGGAGCAACAGCTGGAACCATACTGGGAGAGGGAGCAGGGGCAGGAACAGGGGCAGGGGCAGGGGCAGGGGCAGGAGGAAACTGTGGCGGTGATGATGGTGGTCTCACACCTCGAATTGCCATAACAACCACATGAAGCTTTTGGGCTTTCTGGCAATGACCATTTGCCCCACTTATGAAATAAAATGAGCCCGACTGGTTCAGCCTGAAGACCAGGGGACAATCTTGGAATTTACGTATGGGCTTTGATGTGTTGCAGCTGTCGTAGTCCTCACAACTTACTTGAAGTACTGAATCCTCGCTTGAACTGTAGTTAAATACTAACACCAAAACAACCATGCAAGCACAACCAATTAATCAATAAACTTTCTACCTGGATTGACCCCAATCTAAACTCAACCTAGTTCAACAACAAAAACCAATCTGAACTTAGCTTTGTTTGAAAAAAAAAAACTAATCTCAACTCAATTTAATTTGGAAAATAAAACTGAAATGTTATGAAAACTTCCCATAAAAATAAATAAATTAGATTTCTTACCGAGAGAATCCCCAACCTGAAACCTGTTTTTACCAGCCCACTCGGTATAGATTTGAATCTCTGTATCGTTGGGTACTTCCCAGTCAACTGTGAAGTTATGAAAGGCATGAGATCCACTCTGTATGAATGCTAGAAGAATACAGTACATGAGGAGGATCGCCATGACTGATTGGTTGATCGACTGGCAAACACAATTAACTGAACTGATGTGACTCAAGAGAACTCAAATGCCATCTGATATTTTCTTCCATTCTCCATTTGTTGTATATATATACATATATCATTCATGCACACTGCCTTCTCATTTGGGATGCTTGGACAACCTTTTGCTTTTTGCTTTATACTTGTCCTAACGACCAAATGGGATATGAAATAAAACACAAAATTTATTCCTTCAAAGGTTACCAATCAATAATATTCGAACCAGAAAGGTTCTCAAACTAGTACAGTTTCTAGTCAGTGAAGAAAATCTAATGCAAATGGTTTTGCATTGCATTAAGGAGTGATTTAATGATATCGTACATGGCAGAGAAAATGATTTCTTATCCTGTGTTTGCTTTATCAATTTGCTTCAAATATATATATTTTTCCTAATCATAAATTTATATTATTTAATTTGTAAAATTTAAGTAGGTTATTGGTTTTTTCTTTATCTGACATTGGATTTTATCGGAAAAAACTATTTAATTTATTAGTCAGTATAGATTTATATTAACTATGGATTTTACAAGTTTACATAAATATCAAATTTTTTAAGATGCAATTTTTTTTGCATTAGAGATTTCACCTCATTTGATAGATGTATGGTTAAGATGAATTTATATGGGTGGTAGTTGTTGTTTAAATTGCACTCTTCAATGCATAATCAATATTTGAATTGCACTTTTGAATATAAATAAGTTCAATAATTAGAAAATCTTATTGGCTATTTAGATTGTGTAGAACAATTTAAAAAACAATTACAACAAACTCTGTTTGAATTCAAAGAAAATTGACAATATCAAAATATACAATACTAACACTAACTATAAAAATTAATTTTTTCAATTATTTTATATAACATATATGCATAAATAAGTTTGAAATATTTAATTTATGAATGACATTGTCACATTAAATTGTTTATTTTATTAATATATTTTTAAATATATTTATTTCTTATAATTTAAAATATTGTTTAAATTTAAATGAACTTTTTTCTTATTAAATATTTTTAAATGCTACCATAATTATATTATATTAAATTGAATGAAATTCAAGTAATTTGATTCTTTTTAGCATTGAAAAATATATATTACCTTAAAATGAAATTCTGAGATTAAAATAAAAAATTAACGCTAATATTAGGTATTTGAATAATTTATTTTTAGAATAAGTCTATAATTATTCATATTATAGAAAAATTTCTAGATATTTCTACCTATATATATTATTTCTTACTATAATTCTATAAAAAACTTTTTCATAATTTATTTACAATTTTATATTAAATATTAATTTATTATTTAAGTTTTATATTAAAATATGAATTAATTTATTCATTCTTAATTGCAATATAAACAATATACCCATCTAGAAAATTAAAGTGGAATTATTAATATTTTGCAAAGAAGGCCATGCTTCATGTTATAGATTTTGATATAAGATGACATGGACAACCAGCTAGCTCCCCTAAGGTTGCCATTTTTAAATTTACTCAACACCTAACTGTAGTGTCAGAATGGGACGTTACAAAGGGAAATTACTCGCACAAACCAATTAATATATATATATATTTTTAATGTTCGCACTCTCCAATGGCATCTTCATCTAAAATTGGAGTTGTCTGCCGCTTTTGTGGGGCTTGTGGAAAGCAAATAGTTACCAGGTTGCTGAAATATCACTCAAAGTATCAAACCATCGTATCACATAAAACAGAATATCAGTTGTTTTCTAAATATCCGTTTCTGGTCAATTATTTTTGGATATCATCTTTCAGGAAGGGAACTTAACTTTCTTTTAAAAAAGAAAGTTTTGGAAGGTATATATTCTGGTTATGTATTTTCTTTTAAAAAAAAAGTTACAATATAATATGTGAAAATTTGTCATATATTCTGGGAAAGAACAAGACTACCATCACAAAGCGGTTCATTCTATTCAAATAATAGTTTATACGATGTTGATTGACAAATCTATCGTTTAAGTAATTGTAAAGATGTATATGAATTTAATGTAAATATGACCGTTATATAGTAGTTAATATATTATTTAAAGCTTAAAGGAGTATGATGTTAATATTTTTCAAGTAATTGTAGAGATGTATATGAATTCAATGTAAATATGACCATTATAGTAGTTAATAATATATTATTTAAAGTTTAAAGAAGTATGATGTTAATATTGTTTAAGTAATTGTAAAGATGTATGTGAATTCAATGTAAATATGACAGTTATGATAGTTAATATATTATTTAAAGTTTTAAAAAAAGTATAATGTTAATATGGTTTAAGTGATTGTAAAGATGTATAAGAATTTAATGTAAATATGACAATTATAGTAGTTAATATATTATTTAAAGTTTAAAGGTGTATGATGTTAATATTTAATTGTATATTTTTTTTATAAGTACGATAGTTTGGATTTGTTTAAGTTAATTTAAATTTATTCAATATCAAGAGAGACGCTGTTCAATTTTTTATGTATTAATTTTATTATAAGATTAAAAAAATTATACATTAATAAATTTGACATTGCTAGATGTCCTAATAAATGGTGTATAAAGTGTTAAGGTTTTAAGTTTAAAAGTGTGGGCCTAGTAAGTGTGATTCGAGGAAATCTTAGAATTGTGCAGGTCATATACAAATTACTAAACAAAAGAAAATCTAGATTTAAGATGGATTTAGGGTGGTTTAAGGTTTAAAAATCTTGTTGGATACATATGTAGTCATTTATTCTTAATTAATTAATGATTTTTTTTTTAAGTTTTGTAATGTAATATTAAGTGACAACATCTCCCCCATACGGGATTCTCGGTACCTTCCTATGGCTCTACACCTCCCCATGATTCCTGAGTTATAGATTAGTTGGCGATAGAGTGCATTTTTAAGTCATTTCCTATGACATAGTTGGTGCAAATTTTGACTAGCCGTGCCCTGTGTGAGGCTAGATGGGCACACCTAAAGTTATAGCAGATAAAATCAACCATATGTCATATGATTCTGAGCTAGCCCAACTTATTTTTGAATTCCACTAAATACAAAAGAATAATAAGAAAATTTATCCATAAAACTAAGTGTATTATCTCACACTACATCCATTAAATACTAAAACAAAAAAAACTCACCAAAAATTTATATATATTCTCACATATTACATTTACTTTTATCTTTTATAATTAAAACAATATTTAAAAGAGAAATTTATGTATCATGTCATTGAAGAACTATGTTAATGTCTAACTTATATTTGATTCTTTGCTTAACATGTTCAATAAAAAAAAAAATGATTTTCTCCTCATTGCAATATTTTTATTAATTAACTATGATACAAAGAATAAATTATCTTAAATTTTTTTTGTGAAATTTAAAAAGGAAAGTCATTTCTTTGTATTTATTTCAAAACTTAGTATGAGTGGTTACAACTTTTATAGAAAAATAATATTGCAATTATGGTTTGCAAATTATTGTGGATCTCAATTTATTTCTTTTATATTTATTTCAAAAATTAGTATTAGTGTTCAAAACATTTAGACAATATGGTTTGTAATTATTGTAGATCTCAATTTTCCTTCAAAGGTTATACATTTAATGAGAGTGATATACAATATTTTAAAATAGCATTTATAGAGCAAGTAATGGTTAGAAACTTTTCACATTTGAAAATTTTAAATGACAATCTTCCTTGTCAATCAAGGGTGGTGATTTCTTATATTATTAATTGAGATATAAGTGTCACAAATGATTGGAATCAAATTAAAAATATGTCTTATTTGGGATAATTTTCAATGTTGATGTTATTTTTCATAGTGTTTGGTTCACAAGTTCAAGTCACTTGAGTTATGATATACACTTATGAGAATGCATGAGGGAACATATCTTGCAAGTTATTACCTTTATGACAAACTTAGGAACTAGAAAAGGTGTCTAACATAGGTTTGATGTAGTCTACTGTGTCAACATATTCAACCTTCCTAAAGAAGGAAACCTCACCTTAGATGTCTATGATAGGTTTTGTGTTAATCATGTGTAGAGTATTGAATATTTAATGTGTATGTTTATTTCATTAGCTATATGTTAACAACATTCATTCAAATTACCAAAACTAAAGACATGCACAATAAATGAAACAATATAAATATTTTCTAGATACTTCACAAACAAATTTACATAAGCAAAACCAATTCTCCATTATATTAGTAGTTAGCCATTGCATAGCATGTTAATCTTACTCATCTAAACACTTAGAGAAGAGGATAGTTTTTAGTGTGGTATGAGTGTCTCATGGTGAAGTGAATAAAATTTACAATGAAGTGCCCATTAAGCAAAAGCAATGTCTGTGACAATGAGAATACACCTTCATCTAGTAATTTGTGGAGTTATAGTGCAATTCCTTGGTGATGAGTTGATATTACTACTTTGTCAAAGGAGTATTGCCTAATCTTAGGTAGAAATGTCAATACCCCATCTCTATAGGAATTTCAAACATTCATTTTTATCCCACTATTGAATGCAACAATAATAGAAAGAGGGGCTACAAATATTGCCCTGACACCAAGCAATAGCCTATACCATGTACAATGAGTAGATCCTTCCCTTTCTACCTATTTGATTCATATGAATCAGTGGAATTGGAAGTTATTCCTCTGAATTCTAGCCAATCCCTTTCTCCTTCAAGATTATCCTAAACAACACTCGCTATTAGTAGTATTATTTTTCCATATTTATTTTATTTTTCTATTACTAACCATGACCATAGCTTGATGACCCACTCAACATGCTAAGGTATGAACATAAGTTATAATGTCTCAAATTCTACCTATAGGTTCATATTTTCATTTGATTGTTATGGATTTATGAAGAAAAGAAGTATATTTTCTTCAAAAATGGCCATGTGTGTCCTCGTAATCTATGTGATAGTATTCCATGTGGCCTAGTAATAAATTTTAATTATAGAATTGATCCTAACATGAAATAACTTGTTTATTAAAAATGACATGGAATCATTCTTGGACATAATAATCTCATCTTTATGATCCCACTATAAAATTTCAACAGTGGTTGACTCTACCTAATGCAAGAATATTAGAACTAGTAACAAAACCCCATAGTAGAAGTCATGGTTTTGATCTTGCACATATAGAAAAATTTTCACAATATCATTCATAAATATTTCACCTAGTTTATTTTTACCCCAAATAAACAAATTTTAACCACATGTTTGGTATGCTTCAAATATTTGTTGTTATTATTCATACTTCTTCCCATTCCATCACTAATGGATATGTGAAGTTACCCTGCATCCAATACGAATTGAACCCATGAGTTCACCAATTATGAATTGAGTGCTTTAACCATTTGGCCATGGATACTAGATATATTATACCATTCTATATATCCATAGGACCCCATAGATAGAAACTAGTGAATTAATAGACTATGTAATAGATCATGTTCCATATCCCTTCATGAACTAATTATTCATGAAAGCAAAACCCCATAATATTCATTAAATAAATAAGTATTTATTTAAATGAATTTATTATATGAGATTACTTGATTAGGGAATGTAATGGATGTGTATATGAATACATGTAGGGGAATAAGTGACATCCTTTGGAAAAGTACATGACTTATTGTGATTACAACATTAATATAATATTAACCTATATCATTACGGGTGCATGATGAAGGTTTATACACTATTACAAAGTGGTAATATGCCCCATGTATATCATAAGTCCTCCCCCGTTAAAAAGGTTTTGTCCTTAAAGAACATGTAGGAAATAGTTTCTCTATGAAATGATCCATATTATTGCAAGCTTCACATATTTTATAAGGTTGAAGACATGAGACAAAATGCGTTTTGAATTTTTATATAATATTGTCCCATCAAAAAAGGACTAGCTAATCCAGGTTTATGCAGGAACACAAAGGTAGCACAAAAAATGAACTTCAATTCATTAATAACAAAATACTCACATTTTTTTACATGTAGAATGTAAATAAACTAGCTCAAGTGATGGTAACTTATCTCTAAGAAGAGATGTGGTAGATACATGCCTTCTAAAGTGTGTTACAATGAGGCTCAAAGGCCTATTTATTATTGAGAAACAATGGAAAACCATAAACATCCAAAAACCTAACCTTAGGAGATATAGCACCAAAAGTCTATGGGCTGCATGGGGGTAAATTGGTACATCAACTTCCTAGGGTTGTAAATTTGTCATGCGATCTCCATTTGACTTGTGCAATACCTCGTTAGAAAAACCTATCTGAGGAATACAACTTTCGACTTCAAACCCATGACACAACAGCTGGAAATTCCTTATTAATAATTGTTCAAGTATTAATTAATAAAAGTTGTTCCTACTTATGGGTTTGTCCATTTTCCAAAAACACGTCATTTAGGGCCTCAAAATGGCTCTGGAAGTTCAGGACCCGAAAAACTACCAAAAATAGTAAATTATGCTACAATTAAGGAAATTGAAAGAAATAATGATTGTGTTCTAAGTGGAATAGGTGGGTGGCTACCAATATCCACCTGGATCAGTCCTCCCCCCTTAGGAAGCAAGGGTCCCCATTGCATTGAGTGCCTCAATGAGATGAAGAAACTTCTGCTAAACTTCGTCCTTGGTGAGCCACTTCCCTTGGTGTAGGAGTTGGTCAACTTTGATAGCCCAATAAATTTGGATATTCTACTGACGAGTGTTCT
The DNA here is from genome assembly GCA_000404065.3 of Pinus taeda. Lineage (NCBI taxonomy): Eukaryota > Viridiplantae > Streptophyta > Pinopsida > Pinales > Pinaceae > Pinus > Pinus taeda. The sequence continues at coordinate 18,957 of APFE030077897.1, read as the reverse complement.
TAATCTACATGTTCATGATCTGATTAGTTGTGGCATGTTCCATGCAGGTTGGGTTTAACTTCGTTGGTGTGAGTTCTTCTACAATGTATGATGTGTCTACTAACAGTTGAAAGTATGGTCGAAGGCGGTCCACATTAAACTCTGGTCACAAACCAAGGAATGGGGGAGTTTTGAACTCAAAACCATTGTCTCCCATAACTTTGGTGATGGTGTAAGGCCTATATCAAAGTGTTCTGAGCTTCCGATGGGCTCTGATAAGGCGTTCTTTCTACAAATGCAACCAAACTTTGTTGCCCACCTGAAAATTGTGCGTTATCAGATATTAATCATGTCATTACATGTAATTGCCATTTGACTTCTTCAAGATGTCATGAATATGTTGGCAGATGTGCTGGATGCATTCATTAAACATGGTTTATTTACCAGTCTTAGACTGTACATGTGTGTATTTTGTCTATGTAGTCACATGAGGGATTGTAACATTGATCGACACAATGGTTGAAATCCCAGATCCAGTTGGAAGGGGCTGTGACTGATTGAGCTATGGAGAACTCTATTATAGTTGTGATACACATATGTGAGGCTCTCATACCATGTTTGTGGATACCTATAATTGTACATGCACAATATGTGCACTATCATCATGTTGATGACTTATGTATGGCCATCATTTTGGGGATGGGATGCAGTCAACTTGGTGAGATTGGTGTCCAATACTATTGAGAGGCTCGACTAGAATGTGCTTAAGAAATTTCTATCCTGATCCAATATAATGGTCTATGGGATCACAAAATTTACCCATACTTGTTTAGAGAAGAGTTTGGTAGTTTCCTCCTCTATAATACTCTTCTTGCAGGCCACTAATATAGCCATTTTAGAAAAATTGTCCATGACAAAAATAACACAGTCATTACGATGCTTGGTAGAAGGGAGGTTTGATAAATAGTCTATGGAGATGGATTCCCAGGGCTAGTTGGGAGTAGGAAGAGGAGTGTGTAGGCCATGCTTCTTGATGGTTGGCATGGCAATGGCACAGGAAGTGCAAGATTTGATATATTTTCCAACATCTTGTCAGAGTCTTGGCCAATAAATTTACTTATGGAGTACACCACACCAAGGTGTCCTACAAACCAACTGTAGTGCACCTCCCAAATCAGTTTGGCATGCTTTCTTGAAGGAACACAAAGATGGCCTAGGTAGCATAATAATGCATCATGGAGGTGGAAATCGAGAGCTTGCTTTCCATCTACTAACATCTAGTATGTGGTGGCCAAATTTGGATCTTTTTTTACAGTTGCAGTTATCTAGAGGTCTCGTGGCCACAAGGCTTGAGAACACTAGTCAATGTTGAAACTGGAGGTCGGTTGAGGAAATCTGTAACATGGTTGGTGTTGCTCTTGTTGTATTTAATGTTCAAGTAGAATTGTTGTAGATATGTATACCACTTCTGATGGTGATTGTTCTGCAACTTCCCTTGTGTCTGTATAAAATTAACAGGTTGGTGATCAGTGTGGATGACTGTCTTGCTCCCTAAAATGTAATGATTCTATTGTCAGCAATACTACATGAAATAATACATCTCTTTATCATAGGTAGGGTACTTTTGAATTGCATCAAAAAGTGTCTCTCTATGATAGGCCACTGGATGCTCGTGTTGGGTGGGACTGCATGAATAACATAGTCGAAGGTGTCTACCTCAATTTAAAATAGTTGTTGTAGGTTTGGCAATGTGAGTACAGGTGCAAAGCAAAGGTGGTTCTTTAGTTCAGTGAACACCTTCTGTTGAGACTCAGACCAGGAAAAATTTACTTTTGCTCCAACCTTGGTATCCCAACTCAAAGGCCAAGTGATATGGGAGAATCCCAACATGAACCTATGATAAAAATTTGCAAGGCCCAAAAATCCACGAAGCTCTATTAGAGTGGTCAGGGCTGGCCAATCCTGAATTAATTTGATCTTAGCTAGATCCACATGTATGCCTTGCTCATCTATGATGTAACCTAGATACTAGACCTGGCTCATCCCAAAGGTGCATTTCTCCAAGTTGGGACATAGTTTTTGTTGTCATAAGGTTTAAAGGACCTGTTGAATCAAGTGCTTGACCTGACAATGCAAGGGTACCCATGTGGGTGAGGATAAGATATCCATGTACTCTTCCTTGACCTTATCCACCTAAATTTGTTGCATGGAGGAACCCTGCTTGGGGTCCATGAATGTGGCTATGATCTTCCCCTTACTTTGAAAGAAATCTGAAATAAATAAAAAATTCCCCATCTAGGAGATTATATTACTGCACTTCTTAGCAGAGATTAAAGATATGGTGGTAGGCGGGTCTACCTCTGTAGCTTGTATAACTTATTTCCCAAAGTAATAATAACATTGTGAGTTCTAGACTCATACACACTGCATGTCACTTCCATAAATATGGTTGGCCTAATAATAAATCCTAAACTTTTAGAGGAGAAACATCAGAGAATACCTCATATGTAAAGGGCTTGACATTGTATGGAAGGTGGAATTGATGGATGATGTAGAGATCTCGTCCTTGGTGAAGCCACCCAATGGCATACAACTACAAGTGTCGTCTAGTCAGTAGGCCCAACTGCTTCTCAACCTTTGCTGAAATGAGGTTATTTTGGCTCTCGCTATCGACAATGAACTACAACAGAGAACCCTTCACCCACATCTATGAGTGTAAGAGTCGCTCCCCCTCCTCTAGATCTCTAGGCTCAGTATTTTGGGCCTTGGTGTTGGCCACAATGGCTCTAGGCTCCCCATCAATAATTTGCTTCCCTTTTTCATTCCCCTTGTCAAGTTCTGACTCGGAGTTGGAACATGCGTCTGACTCTAAAGCCTTCAACTCAACCACTAGTGATTACTTGGCTCGACAGTCACTTGTGTTGGGGCTCTGATGGAACTCACAAAAATTTCCTGTGTCCTTCTCTGTGTTCATGGTGTTGTTGTTTATAGGCTTCAACAGATTATCCTGGGTCACTATGCCTTGTCTTTGACCTTTTATTTTTTGGTTTGGGGACACCTTTCCCTTGCTTCAGATTTGTAGATCCAAAGTATCACTTCTTCTATTTAAATTTATGCTCGATATCAAAAGTATATCGATAGCCAATGCGAAGTGAAGAGATGTACAAGCATTAGGGGAATTTTGAGGTTTAAAATGGGTCTCCTAAGTAAAATGTACAACCAAAATAAACTTTATAAAAACCAATAGGATTCAGGATGATGATGTCAACCATGGGGGATGATTCACCATTTTTGAGTAAAAGAGTAAAAATATTAAAAAATAATAAAATAATAAAAAATACTTTTTCAACTTGTAGTTTCAACTTATCTCCCTAAAGTTTTACTAAAATTTTGAGCGGGAGTACTCGTAGGCTAAAAAATTTAATTCCTCATCCAAGGAGTACCCATTTTGCATACTTTCGATGGACCTTGCTACACGTAAAATGTGAAATACATTAAAAAACATTATTATGATCATGTTTTTCATGTATTTCTCATTTTTGTGTAGTAGGGTCCATTGAAAGTATGCAACATGGGTACTCCTTGGCTAAGGAATCAAATTTTGCACCCAAAGAGTGTTTTTGCTCGCAATTTGAGTAAACCCATAGGGACATAAGTTGAAAATACGAGTTGAAAATATAGTTTTTTCTTTTTTCCCTCTAAAGTTGGATGATCTAAGATAATTTTATTTTTCTACTATTATTTTATAATTTCCTTAGGAGGGCCATTTTAGACCTCAAAATTCCCCTAATTAACTCCATCTCATCCTAGATGTGTTTGTGCAGACAATCGTGATACTTGAGTACCAGATGCTGCTCAAAATCGTTGATACCCAACTTCGTGCGAAGGATATGAACAATATCTGTGAACTCTGACACGTCTTCATTCCTTCCCTACCATAATGTGGTCCAATTTATGTACTTATATTCATAGCTACCAAAAGGGTAATACTTTTCCTTGATGGTGTCTCAGAAAGAATTCCAAGTGGGTGCACCTGAAAATAGTGAGGGTTTCCTCTCGTCCCTCTGCTCATAGTAGGTTTACCACTAGTCCTTGATGTGGGGGGTGGCTTTAAGGAGTGAAAAAGTGATCTTTTCCCTATTGAAAAAATCATGAAACAAAAAATATCCTTCCAAAATATTTAACCATTTATCTACAACATTTACATCTATTTGGCCTTCAAAAATGGGAATGTCAAAGTTGACTTGTACCTTAAAGGGAGTGGAACCTATAGAGTGGCTATTAGATGAATATGTGTCACCTGTGAGCATCCGCCGAAGGATCTGGGAAATGTTTTCCATCATCACATTCCTTTGTCACTCGAGGGCCTTTTTGAGAAATATTTTGAAAGAATCTCCTGCTCTCTCATATTTCTCTTCTTCTACCATTGGAGACCATTAGGGCCGAGTAGGTCGTTTTTGCAAAGATTCAACTAGTTTGAGCCCTAACCCCTTATACCCCAACCTCATTGGGGAAATGGAAAAAAATATCAAGAAAGAGAAGACTGCTCTGATACCACTGATCCAGATTTATGTAGGAACAAAATGAAAGAAAAAAAAAAAAATAGAGCTACAATGAAAAATGAACTTCAATTCATTGATAAAAAAATATTGAAAATTGTTTACATGCAAAATGGAAATAAACTAGCTCAAGCAATGGTATCTTATCTATGAGAAGAGATATGGTAGCTACATGTCTTCTGAATGATGTTAAAATGAGGATCGAAGACCTATTTATTATTGAGAAATAATGGAAAACCCTAAACATCCAAAAACCTAACCCTAGGAGATGAAGTGCCAAAAGTCTATTGGCCCCATTGGGGATATTGGTACATCAACTTCCCATGGTCATACCTTTTGCATATTATCTCCATTTGATCCATACGATACCTTATTAGAAATATCTATCCAAGGACTACAACTTTCAACTACAAACCCATGCCATGGGCTACTAGTTTGCTCATTTTCCAAAAAAAAAAACATTGTTTAGGGCCTGAGAATGGCTACGAAAGTTCAAGATCTGAAAATTTGCCAAAAATAGTAAATAGTGCTACAATTAAGGAAACCAAAAGAAAAAATTGTGGGAATCCAAGTAGAATAGGTAGGTGGCCACTAATACCCACCTCAATCATCAGCCCATCCTAAATGGGTTCTTTATGGAATTCTCTACTAATAATAATTTCGATATGATATTCTTTGTTGTTGACTTTGAGACGTATTTGGAAAAGGCATCAATGAATATTAAACATATCTCCCTCCTCTTAGTGATGATTTTTTCAGGGAGCACATATCTGATGAGCACTAGTATTGCAGTAAGAATTCTGCAACTCCTTGGGCTAGTAGCTTTACTTTATCAACCCGGGGTTCATACAAACTTGGAGGTGACAATGTTGTATACACAAGTAGATGCAATGGCTCCACTCTTTGTCACTGCTGATATGGTGATAGACCACTAGGGTTTCTCAAACTGGTCTTCTATTGATTTAGAAGAAGTTTGATTACCAATGGAGAAAGGGGGATTTTACCCTAATTGAGAGAATTGAAATATTGTCTACAACAATAATGAAAGACTGAAATAAATGATTTAAACACACCACTCATCTAACTACTTGTTAAGTGATATTTCTTCAGAAGAATCCTAATCTAACATGTGTGTAATCCTAACTATCCTAGGCATGCAATCTGAAATAATCAAATACTTTATTGTTGTGCATATGAATGAACACAATAACATTTTTTCCTTTTTCCTTTTTGGTAAAAATATGAATGCTAATTCTTCTTGGTGGTATGGAAGGTGGTTTAGAGATGGTTGTGAAAGGTCAAATGGCTTGGGAGGAAAGTAGGGTTCTTATCCTATCTTTCTATATGAATTTTCCACAAATCGACCTCAAAACAAGCTACTACAGGTCGTCCTAATGCACCTACAAGATGTCCTAATGCTCCTATAGGATCCCCTATATTCCTACAAGATCTAGCTGAAAGTAGTAGGAGTGATTTGGATGGTGGTATAGGGCTTAGGGAAGGTGAATGATGGAAGACATAAGGCAAGGGAGTGGCTAGGACTTCCTTAGAACTCAAACCAAAGTTTGTAAGATGATTGGATTTGCTCAACTAACATGGAAAGTTGTTCTTATGGAATGATAAATTGGTTGATGGTATTAGTGGCTCTTGGTGAGCATGGATGGATGAGGTTAGGCTGAGCTTGCTAACATGAGATCTTCCTTCACTATTGAAACTCCTGCAATACACACATCACTGGCATTTACCCATGAATTAGGTCAAACAAGAAAGATTTCCAATCAATATAAGAAAACAGAATTCCATTATTTAATTGCCTAGTTCATGCATGGAAATATTTGCAGAATTTTGTGAAACACCATGATATCTAATGCAAGGCTGAAAATAATAGAGATAACAATTGAGACCTATTCTTGAAAACTGAAATGATGCTAGCCAAAGTAGCAAAAAACCCTAAATTCCATAAGAAATCAGAATTCTGTCTTTTTGGGGCTGAATAAGAGTTTTCCTCAAACCATGGTCCCTGAAGGGAGGAGTGAGGCCAAATTCACTTGCTATCAGCCTGTTTGGTATTCCTTTATCTCTCTAAATCTAATGTTGAAGCTATGCACAAATGGACGCAAACTAATCAAATTCACCATTACTTGCAATGAAATAATGACAAAATCAATTCAACAATTATCTATGAAATATCCTAAGCATACAAGTACAATAAGAGGAACCTCTGTAGCTAGGGTTGGGCCCTAACCCAAGAGCTTCAGTTCTCTGAGTCAACTCAGTGCTTGTTGCACAAAAATTGTCACTTTGACTTTCTGCAATCTGTGTGAGTCCATCACTACTCATAATTTCCTCATTTGCAAGTCTTAAGCCTCAGTTCTTCATATCAAGCCTTGAAAATAAGAGAAAGCCCTCAAAAGTCTCTAAAACTCTGGTTCCTCACTTTCTCTTAGCATTTCCTGCAGTCCCGCACCTAATGGTCATGTCCCCTGTGCATCTGACCGCTCTGTCTCTGTGTTATGGGTGCGGACCCCTGAAAAAGTTAAAAAGGCACAAGTATATTCTTAAAATATCACTTTGAGTCATTTCTGGAAGCTTCTAGAAGGAATCTTGAGGTGGCAAGTTCGCTCTTGTAAGGTTCATGCATCCCATACCTTAAGGAGCTAACTCCTTGATGTGAGGAGCTTATCCCTTTGAAGAAGGACTCTCTCCCTTCATAGGTGGATCTGTAACCTCCTTCCTTTACACTATAAAATGAAGCATTGGGCTGGTTACTGGGGAGGTTGAAAGCTGAATATTTTTTAGGTGAAATGTTGCTGGAACTTAGTCTTCCTAATTGAGATTTTGTGAGGAGAGATTACATACCTCTTTGATCTCATTT